>CAWWDY010002435.1:0-40997 GCA_963942605.1 Poecilus cupreus
GTTTAAATACTTTAAAACGGTGTTTTGTATGCTTTTGCATGCTTAAAATAGCATTTTTATCTTGCTTTCACCAACATTAGCTATTATACACGACAAAAACATGAATATGACAGTTTAAATACTTGAAAACGGTGTTTTGTATGTTTTTGCAAGCTGAAAACAGCTATTTTATCTTGAGTTTGCAAACATAATCCATTACACACGACATATACATGAATATGACAGTTTAAATTCTTGAAAACGGTGTTTTGTATACTTTTGCATGCTTAAAACAGCATTTTTATCTTGCTTTCAAAAACATTAGCTATTATACACGACAGAAACATGAATATGACAGTTCAAACACTTGAAAACAGCATTTTGTATGTTTTTGCACGCTAAAAACAGCTATTTTATCTTGATTATGAAAACATAAGCCATTACACACGACATATACATGAATATGATAGTTTAAATACTTGAAAATGGTGTTTTGTATGATTTTGCATGCTTAAAACAAAATTTTTATCTTGCTTTCACCAACATTAGCTACTATACACGACAGAAACATGTATATGACAGTTTAAATACTTGAAAACAGCATTTTGTATGTTTTTGCAAGCTGATAACAGCTATTTTATCTTGCTTTTGCAAACATAAGCCATTACACACAACATATACATGAATATGACAGTTTAAATACTTGTAAACGGTGTTTTGTATGCTTTTGCATGCTTAAAACAGCATTTTTATCTTGCTTTCACCAACATTAGCTATTATACACGACAGAAACATGAATATGACAGTTTAAATACTTGAAAACAGCATTTTGTATGTTTTTGCAATCTGAAAACAGCTATTTTATCTTGATTTTGCAAACATAAGCCATTACACACGACATATGCATGAATATGACAGTTTAAATACTTGAAAACAGTGTTTTGTATGTTTTTGCATGCTTAAAACAGCATTTTTATCTTGCTTTTACCAACATTAGCTATTATACACGACAGAAACATGAATATGACAATTTAAATACTTGAAAACAGCATTTTGTATGTTTTTGCAAGCTGAAAACAGCTATTTTATCTTTATTTTGCAAACAAACCATTACACACAATATATACATGAATATGACAGTTTAAATACGTGAAAACGGTGTTTTGTATGCTTTTGTATGCTTAAAACAGCATTTTTATCTTGCTTTCACCAACATTAGCTATTATACACGACAGAAACATGAATATGACTGTTGAAATACTTGAAAACGGTGTTTTGTATGCTTTTGCATGCTTAAAACAGCATTTTTATCTTGCTTTGACCAACATTAGCTATTATACACGACAGAAACATGAATATGACAGTTTAAATACTTGAAAACAGCATTTTGTATGTTTTTGCAAGCTGAAAACAGCTATTTTATCTTGATTTTGCAAACATAAGCCATTACACACGACATATGCATGAATATGACAGTTTAAATACTTGAAAACGGTGTTTTGTATGCTTTTGCATTGCTACGTGTTTGCACTCGGCGTGCCAATGTTGCTATATCGAACCCGGGATCTTAAGGGTTGAACCTCGGCTAAACTCAGTGAAGATGGGGTGAGTCGGGGAATGTTCTTGTTGAGGGCGCCAGTCGGCCAGAGCCTCAAGCGGTCCAACCTAATTTCGTTGACCGACGAATAAATCGAGCTCGGATTAGGAAGGGGTGAGAAAATGGCATTCAAAATAATATTACGCATTCACGAGTAAACTTGACAGCTATATTAATTTAAAGAAAAGGCAAGGTAAATGTACAGAACGTTAAACAAACTATTAAACTCCTCAGTAACAAATCTAGTCAAGAGGAAAATTAATATAGAAAAAAACAAAAGAAAGTAAACTGAAGCAGTGGGTCGTTGTGTTTCAGTAGTGTCTAGGACGGCTAAGTTGGCGTAGTTGCCTAGATGAACAAAAGGCGCTAATAATAAAATCACGGCGGCTCGGTGGTACCAGCGAACGCGACGCGAGCGCAGAATTAGAGCAGACGCAGCCCTAATCACTAGCACGACGCACGAACAACACACTAACCGTGCATCAACGCACAAACAAATTTGATCTAGTGAATCAATATGAAACACTTGACTAGACCTAACAGTCAGTGAGTAAATTAACATAAAATAATTAACGTAATAAACTGTCAATGGACGCTGAGCGTCAAACATAAATAATAATAAACAGTTCAAAATAAATGAGAAAATAAAATGGTTGGCTTAGCTGAGCTGAGATCCAGACGATGACAGTGAACAGCGCTACGGTCGACGAGGCTGAAGGCCGGTTGGCGGATGAGCTCGAAGCTTCCCGAAGTGGCAATCCGCTGACGAATGATTTCCAAGATGGCGCAAGGCTCGTAGCGATGGAACGATGCTCGAATCGAGGTGACGTCATCCGCAAGATGGACAATGGAATGATCGTACTCGTAATGGTTAAGTTGAATACGAATTCACGATGTAGAATAGATGAACCATATGAGTTTCAACGGAAACTCAAAGTGTAACCAACACAAAAGTAAACGTAAACGTAAATTAAAGACGTAAACGTAAGAAAAAAGCGTAGAAAAAAACGTAGAAAAAAAAACCTGAAAATAAATTTGTAATTAGGTCAATGTAAAAAGGCGGGTCTTCGCAGCAAAACGGGTTTTAAATTAATTTACCTGAGATCTTGTGCGGTTTTAAAGCGTAGAGACTTATCTTGCTCGAAATTGAATCCGGATAAATCCGTAGAATTATTCAAAATACTCAAACTAATTCCAAATGATGGTGCTACTTCGAATCTCAACAATGGTTTTCAAAATGTACGCAAACTGATTGCAAATCACAAAATTGAATTCTCAAAAAAATAGCACTACTTTCGAGATTGAAAGTACTCAAAACAATGGCTGATAAAAACCGTTAAACATAATTACTTGAAAGAAAATCTAGTTTTGTCATGCATTTTACTAATTAAATTTAATAGGTTGGCATCAAATTGCTGCGTCGAACCAAGGGCTTTTTTACATTATAACCCAATCACGAAGAATGAAATGCATCCCGGTAAGAAAGGTTGCTTCAATTTGGGCGGAATAAACGAAGAAAACGAATTCAGAAAATAGATACAAACACAACAATCGATGATTGTAATATTCACAACTTCAGAGAAATAGGATAGGGTAATGGATAAATGCAACTACTTGAAATGTAAAACTAATATCTTTGACCAAATGTTATTTTAAATAAATATCGCTACAGTACGTGGCGCGCTCAAACAGCAACGGTAAAACAAGGAACCAAATTAAATTAACAAATCTCAACAACAAAATTAATTACCAACAAAGAATTAAGTAAATGAAGTTAAATTATAAAAATTACAAAATGAAATGACGTTACGGTGAAAGAGGAAACAAAACTAAGGTAGGTGTTATTTTAATTGTGAAATACTACTGATTTTATTTTACTAAGTTAAACTATATTTTTAGGTTAGAATGAAAAGATTGAAGGAAAGGATAATATTCTAGGATTTGGAAAATAGGATCAAAGGACGAAATTGGAACGTTACAAATCCCCCCTTCGCTCCCGTGAGGTGAAATTCCCAATTTAACCTCAACAACTACAACTACAACAAAATAAATAGCTAATCGTTATCCGTATCGTCGGCAGGTGGTCCGTTCTTTAAATCTTTTATATGCCAAGTACCTCGGTCTCTTCCTTCTGCATCAACAAGCTTATAAATCAAATCCGAGACCTTTTGTTGTACTGTAAATGGTCCGACATATTTTGGAGCGAGTTTATGAGCAAAATAATCGGCTGCGTTTGATAGTTGAAAATTTTTCCGCCAAACTTTATCGCCTTCATGAAACTGAGCTGGACGGCGTCGAAGATTATATTGCGCACTATTACGCACATATGCCTGATCCAAGCGTTTCCTGATCTCGATATAAATTTTCTTAAAACCATCAGGCCGTATTTCTTTAACATTTTCGCGCGAATATTCGACTTTTCCGTCGTCTTGAATTGCAACACGCGAATATTCCTCGCCAGAAAGAATGTGTTCACGTCCAAAGTTCACAAAAAAGGGCGTGAAGCCTGTGACGTCATGACTCAGAGTACGTACAGCGTAAGTGATACAAGCTAAATATTTTCCCCAAGTTCGATGGTTATCCTTTACGTACGAAGCTAACATACACTTAATTACACGATTAACTCGTTCGGTGGGATTATTCTGCGGGTGGTAGAGTGCATTATACAGTATTTTTGTTTTGTAACTGCTACAGAGGTTACGAAACTCCTTGCTGCGAAATTGTACACCATTATCACAGATAATAGACTGTGGTACACCATACATCAAAAATAGATCATTCTCAACATGATTGACTATTGCCTGTGCGGTGGATTTTCTCAAAGGAAAGGTAAGTACGTACTTGCTATAGTAATCACATATGACTAATATAAAACGATGACCGTTAGATGATGGAGGTAATGGTCCCATTATATCCATACTAACCAACTGAAAAGGTCGGTAAACCCGTGGCTTAGCAGACCCCATAAGACCTGGTGGTGCTTTTTGCACTGCTTTACATTCAATACATGTGACGCACTTCCGTATATAAGCTGAAACATCAGCGCGCATTTTCGGCCAATAATATTTGTGACACAACTTCTTGTATGTTTTTGATACTCCAGGATGTCCAGAAGTAGGTACATCATGAGCTTCAGCTAAAATTGCTTGACGTTTTTCTTTTGGCACTACTAATTTCCAGCGATCCTCCTCGTCGCTAAGTTCGGGTATAGACGATTTTATATATTTGTACAACATTTTATCATTTTCATTTACACGCCATGACTGATATTTTTTGCGTTGTTTTAGGACTTTCTCCTTCATAGAGTTATACCATTTATCCGTGGAATCGGAGCAAATAGGGCTAACTAACGTAACATCAGCTACAGGAACTGAACGAGATAAACAGTCAGGTACTAGGTCATCTTTTCCTTTCCGATGTACTAGCGTAAAATCAAATTGTTGCAGACGAATAGCCCAGCGACACAACTTGCCTGTCGACTGGTTAAAGTTCATCAACCATTGCAAAGAATGGTGATCGGTAATTACAGTAAATCTCATGCCTTCTAAATATGGACGTAATTTTTCTAGGGCCCAAACCACTGCGAGACATTCACGTTCTGTAGTATGATAATTTTGCTCCTGTTTCGAAAGTGAGCGACTCAAATAACATATGACACGTTCTTCTCCACCTAAAGTTTGTGTCAACACCGCGCCTAAACCATACGCACTGGCGTCAGTTTGCACAACAAAGGGTTGACTAAAATCTGGGCAAGTTAAAATTGGAGCTGAGACCAAACATTCTTTAAGCTTATTAAAGGAAAGCTGACATTCTTCTGTCCATGAAAATTTTTGACCTTTTCTCATTAATCGACATATGGGTGAAACTACTGTGGAAAAATTCGGTACGAAACGCCTGTACCAAGATGCCATTCCTAGAAAACTTCTAACATCTTTAACTGTTTTAGGACTTGGTATATTCAAGATTGCCTCCACTTTTTCCGGATCTACTCTTAATCCTAAATGATCAACAATATAGCCTAAATACTTTATCTGGGGACGACAAAAATGACTTTTCTCACGACTAACAGTTAAGCCTGCATTTATCAATCGATCAAAGATTTTTCCTAGAATTTCCAAGTGAGTAGAAAATGATTCAGACACGACGACAATATCGTCCAAATAAACGAATACTTACGGTTCCAGGTCACATCCGAGAACTGTGTCAATCAATCTCTGCCAAGTTGCTGGTGCATTGGTCAGACCAAAAGGCATTCTGGTGAATTGATATAATCCACGACCGGGGATGGTGAAAGCAGTAATTTCCCGACTTTCTGGCTTGACTGGAATCTGCCAGTAGGCGGATTTAATATCGAGTGAGCTGATATATTTAGCTCCACGTAATCTATCTAAAATAGCTGACACATATGGTATAGGGTAAGCATTCTTTTTTGTGACTTTATTAACGCGTCTAAAGTCTACGCAAAAACGATAAGTTCCGTCTTTCTTTGGTACCATCAATATAGGTGATGACCATGGGCTCGTAGATGGCTCTATGATACCGTCCTTTAACATGTTGTCTAATTCATTATTGATGTGCTGCTGTATTACTGGAGAAACGGGGTAATACCGTTGTTTGATCGGCGGGGAGTCTACTAAGATTTCATGTGAAACCAGGTGCGTACATCCTAACGAAGAACCCATAACTTTCCATTTTTCTTCCAGAAAATTGTCCAATATTACTTGTTGTTCTAATGTCAAACTACATGAAGGTGGAGTTTCCGAAATAGAGCAGACAGGTTCACTGGCCGAAAAATACCATACATCTCGTTTCAAATCCGGGACGATTCCCATAATTCGCCAGAAATCTAATCCTAAAATTAAAGTATGATTTACGGAAGGAACGACAAGAAAATCTACTAAATTAATTTTGTCCAGCAAACGTACTGGTGCTGTCAACGAACCGATGCTTGAACATGACTCTCCATTAGCCACAAGACAATCCGGTGTATCTCTTATATCTAAATCTAAATTAAATTCTTTAATAATTTCCCATCCTTTACCACCAATAATAGAACGAGATGCCCCTGAATCTAATAAACCAATGAAGTCTGTGCCGAAAATAGATACTTTCAGGTATGGTCGTTCGTCACGACCTAAATGCGAAAAAATATAGTCCAGAATTACTGACGTATGTTGAAAGATTGGTGTTTCTGAATGGTTGAGTGCTGAGTTGGCCGCTTTAACGGAAAGAGACTTTACGCGACCGTTTAATGCCTCCTGTTTCCGTTTCCCTGACACTTAGGACAATTACGTGAGATTACTCCTACTTCTCCACATTTATAACAATATACTCTACGCGATTCTCGATAATCGACCGCTTTATGTCCACGAGAGCGACAGTTCCAACAAAGTAAGTCATTTCGGTTATTTGCGCGTGCATTCGATACTTCGGTTGCTGAAATACGAGAACGTGGTCGTTGATACGCGAGATCCGTCTCTAATGATTGATTGACCGTCGGTGGCGATTTAAATTGTTGAGTTCTTGTATTTATGGATTCCAGTTGACTGCACATGGTGTCCAATTCCTCAACTGATTCTACTGTATGCAGACCTAATCCTACCTGTAAATAGGGTAATAAATTTCGACGAATATACACAATGCGCTCTGTATCCTTAGGACGTTTTCGTAGCCGCTTAAACAGACCTTCCATATTTGCAATAAACACTGATACCTTTTCCTCATTGCCTTGAGTTCTGTTTCTAATTTCATCCCAAAGGTTGTATTCGTAGTCGCAGGGCAGAAAAGTATCCCTTAACGATTGTACTAATGCATCCCAATCGTAGAGGTTGTCACGTTTTGCTCTAAACCAGGTGAGTGCTTTCCCTGTAAATAATTCTACAGCTGACTGAAATAATTGCTCTTTCTTTACAGCACGAGCTCTACGCAGCTCTTCCACACGCTCGAGAAAATTTGAAACATTAGACTCTCCATCATATGTCACATTCCACTTATGGACCGGATAATAAGAATTGTTAGCGTCATTTCGGGAGGTTTGTGGAGTCAAAACAGATGTCAAACGATCCAACACTTGTGCTAACTGATTATATTCTGGGACAGTAGGTACCGTAGCAAATATTTCTCAACTCGCTTAATTAGTGAATCTACAGTTTTCTTATGATCTGGATCACGTATACGTTTTAATCGCAGTAAAACATGGGTCAAACGCGTACTTAGTTTAGCATACTCGTTCTGGTAATTTTCCGTATTGAAGTTATCTATCGCTATCCCTAATTCGTTTAATTTCTTTTCACAGATACTAACTTCTTTTGCCGATTCCAATGGCAGTTCATAGGATTCTGTATCAATACTATGGGCATATTCAGTTCGCAAAATTTCTCGAAGTTTCGCTCGTTTATCAGACACGTTACCTGCATGGGGAATGTTGCGAAGCAATAACTCATATGAGAGTTCATCAGAGAGTAGACGATGGGCATCCATTCTAACTTCCATTGTATATAATATATGATAAAAAAACTAACTTCCCTAAATATATCCTAACACAACTAAATACAATACTAATTTCTCTAAATAAATATCCACCAAATAATTCATAAAACAAATAAAGGTAGCAAGAGTGAATGAGAGAGAGAGAAAAGAATATTCACAAATGCAATACTATGAAAACAAAAGTTACTCGCGAAATAAAACAACTTGCAGATGTTAAAGCTACAATGCCAAATTCTATACGTACGATAGTGCAATGCGAAATATGTGATATAAGGCATCACGTTCGAAAAAAAATTGCTACGTGGCCCCACGTGTTGGGTGCCAAAATTTTTAATGCTACGTGTTTGCACTCGGCGTGCCAATGTTGCTATATCGAACCCGGGATCTTAAGGGTTGAACCTCGGCTAAATTCAGTGAAGATAGGGTGAGTCGGGGAATGTTCTTGTTGAGGGCGCCAGTCGGCCAGAGCCTCAAGCGGTCCAACCTAATTTCGTTGACCGACGAATAAATCGAGCTCGGATTAGGAAGGGGTGAGAAAATGGCATTCAAAATAATATTACGCATTCACGAGTAAACTTGACAGCTATATTAATTTAAAGAAAAGCAAGGTAAATGTACAGAACATTAAACAAACTATTAAACTCCTCAGTAACAAATCTAGTCAAGAGGAAAATTAATGTAGAAAAAAACAAAAGAAAGTAAACTGAAGCAGTGGGTCGTTGTGTTTCAGTAGTGTCTAGGACGGCTAAGTTGGCGTAGTTGCCTAGATGAACAAAAGGCGCTAATAATAAAATCACGGCGGCTCGGTGGTACCAGCGAACGCGACGCGAGCGCAGAATTAGAGCAGACGCAGCCCTAATCACTAGCACGACGCACGAACAACACACTAACCGTGCATCAACGCACAAACAAATTTGATCTAGTGAATCAATATGAAACACTTGACTAGACCTAACAGTCAGTGAGTAAATTAACATAAAATAATTAACGTAATAAACTGTCAATGGACGCTGAGCGTCAAACATAAATAATAATAAACAGTTCAAAATAAATGAGAAAATAAAATGGTTGGCTTAGCTGAGCTGAGATCCAGACGATGACAGTGAACAGCGCTACGGTCGACGAGGCTGAAGGCCGGTTGGCGGATGAGCTCGAAGCTTCCCGAAGTGGCAATCCGCTGACGAATGATTTCCAAGATGGCGCAAGGCTCGTAGCGATGGAACGATGCTCGAATCGAGGTGACGTCATTCGCAAGATGGACAATGGAATGATTCGTACTCGTAATGGTTAAGTTGAATACGAATTCACGATGTAGAATAGATGAACCATATGAGTTTCAACGGAAACTCAAAGTGTAACCAACATAAAAGTAAACGTAAACGTAAATTAAAGACGTAAACGTAAGAAAAAAGCGTAGAAAAAAACGTAGAAAAAAAAACCTGAAAATAAATTTGTAATTAGGTCAATGTAAAAAGGCGGGTCTTCGCAGCAAAACGGGTTTTAAATTAATTTATCTGAGATCTTGTGCGGTTTTAAAGCGTAGAGACTTATCTTGCTCGAAATTGAATCCGGATAAATCCGTAGAATTATTCAAAATACTCAAACTAATTCCAAATGATGGTGCTACTTCGAATCTCAACAATGGTTTTCAAAATGTACGCAAACTGATTGCAAATCACAAAATTGAATTCTCAAAAAAATAGCACTACTTTCGAGATTGAAAGTACTCAAAACAATGGCTGATAAAAACCGTTAAACATAATTACTTGAAAGAAAATCTAGTTTTGTCATGCATTTTACTAATTAAATTTAATAGGTTGGCATCAAATTGCTGCGTCGAACCAAGGGCTTTTTTACATTATAACCCAATCACGAAGAATGAAATGCATCCCGGTAAGAAAGGTTGCTTCAATTTGGGCGGAATAAACGAAGAAAACGAATTCAGAAAATAGATACAAACACAACAATCGATGATTGTAATATTCACAACTTCAGAGAAATAGGATAGGGTAATGGATAAATGCAACTACTTGAAATGTAAAACTAATATCTTTGACCAAATGTTATTTTAAATAAATATCGCTACAGTACGTGGCGCGCTCAAACAGCAACGGTAAAACAAGGAACCAAATTAAATTAACAAATGTCAACAACAAAATTAATTACCAACAAAGAATTAAGTAAATGAAGTTAAATTATAAAAATTACAAAATGAAATGACGTTACGGTGAAAGAGGAAACAAAACTAAGGTAGGTGTTATTTTAATTGTGAAATACTACTGATTTTATTTTACTAAGTTAAACTATATTTTTAGGTTAGAATGAAAAGATTGAAGGAAAGGATAATATTCTAGGATTTGGAAAATAGGATCAAAGGACGAAATTGGAACGTTACAGCATGCTTAAAACAGCATTTTTATCTTGCTTTCACCAACATTAGCTATTATACACGACAGAAACATGAATATGACAATTTAAATATTTGAAAACAGCATTTTGTAGGTTTTTGCAAGCTGAAAACAGCTATTTTATCTTGATTTTGCAAACAAACCATTACACACAATATATACATGAATATGACAGTTTAAATACGTGAAAACGGTGTTTTGTATGATTTTGTATGCTTAAAACAGCATTTTTATCTTGCTTTCACCAACATTAGCTATTATACACGACAGAAACATGAATATGACTGTTGAAATACTTGAAAACGGTGTTTTGTATGCTTTTGCATGCTTAAAACAGCATTTATATCTTGCTTTTACGAACATTAGCTATTATACACGACAGAAACATGAATATGACAGTTTAAATTCTTGAAAACAGCATTTTGTATGTTTTTGCAAGCTGAAAACAGCTATTTTATCTTGATTTTGCAAACATAAGCCATTACACACGACATATACATGAATATGACAGTGTAAATACTTAAAAACGGTGTTTTGTATGCTTTTGCATGCTTAAAACAGCATTTTTATCTTGCATTCACTAACATTAGCTATTATACACGACAGAAATATGAATATGACAGTTTAAATACTTTAAAACGGTGTTTTGTATGCTTTTGCATGCTTAAAATAGCATTTTTATCTTGCTTTCACCAACATTAGCTATTATACACGACAGAAACATGAATATGACAGTTTAAATACTTGAAAACGGTGTTTTGTATGTTTTTGCAAGCTGAAAACAGATATTTTATCTTGATTTTGCAAACATAATCCATTACACACGACATATACATGAATATGACAGTTTATATACTTGTAAACGGTGTTTTGTATACTTTTGCATGCTTAAAACAGCATTTTTATCTTGCTTTCACCAACATTAGCTATTATATACGACAGAAACATGAATAGGACAGTTTAAATACTTGAAAACAGCATTTTGTATGTTTTTGCAAGCTGAAAACAGCTATTTTATCTTGATTTTGCAAACATAAAAAATTACACACGATATATACATGAATATGACAGTTTAAGTACTTTAAAACGGTGTTTTGTATGCTTTTGCATGCTTAAAACAGCATTTTTATCTTGCATCACCAACATTAGCTATTATACACGACAGAAACATGAATATGACAGTTTAAATACTTGAAAACGGTGTTTTGTATGTTTTTGCAAGCTGAAAACAGCTATTTTATCTTGATTTTGCAAACATAAGCCATTACACACGACATATACATGATTATGACAGTTTAAATACTTGAAAACGGTGTTTTGTATGTTTTTGCAAGCTGAAAACAGCTATTTTATCTTGATTTTGCAAACATAAGCCATTACACACGACATATACATGAATATGACAGTTTAAATACTTGGAAACGGTGTTTTGTGTGCTTTTGAATGTTTAAAACAGCATTTTTATCTTGCATTCACTAACATTAGCTATTATACATGACAGAAACATGAATATGACAGTTTAAATACTTGAAAACGGTATTTTGTATGCTTTTGCATGCTTAAAACAGCATTTTTATTTGCTTTCACCAACATTAGCTATTATACACTACAGAAACATGAATATGACAGTTTAAATACTTGAAAACAGCATTTTGTATGTTTTTGCAAGCTGAAAACAGATATTTTATCTTGATTTTGCAAACATAAGCCATTACAACCGACATATACATGAATATGACAGTTTAAATACTTGAAAACGGTGTTTTGTATGCTTTTGCATGCTTAAAACAGCATTTTTATCTTGCTTTTACCAACATTAGCTATTATACACGACAGAAACATGAATATGACAGTTTAAATACTTGAAAACAGCATTTTGTATGTTTTTGCAAGCTGATAACAGCTATTTTATCTTGATTTTGCAAACATAAGCCATTACACACAACATATACAAGAATATGACAGTTTATATACTTGTAAACGGTGTTTTGTATGCTTTTGCATGCTTAAAACAGCATTTTTATCTTGCTTTCACCAACATTAGCTATTATATACGACAGAAACATGAATAGCACAGTTTAAATACTTGAAAACAGCATTTTGTATGTTTTTGCAAGCTGAAAACAGCTATTTTATCTTGATTTTGCAAACATAAACCATTACACACGATATATACATGAATATGACAGTTTAAATACTTGAAAACGGTGTTTTGTATGCTTTTGCATGCTTAAAACAGCATTTTTATCTTGCATCACCAACATTAGCTATTATACACGACAGAAACATGAATATGACAGTTTAAATACTTGAAAACGGTGTTTTGTATGCTTTTGCATGCTTAAAACAGCATTTTTATCTTGCTTTCACCATCATTAGCTATTATACACTACAGAAACATGAATATGACAGTTTAAATACTTGAAAACAACATTTTGTATGTTTTTGCAAGATTAAAACAGCTATTTTATCTTGATTTTGCAAACATAAGCCATTACACACGACATATACATGAATATGACAGTTTAAATACTTGAAAACGGTGTTTTGATTCTTTTGCATGCTTAAAACAGCATTTTTATCTTGCTTTCACCAACATTAGCTATTATACATGACAGAAACATGAACATGACAGTTTAAATACTTGAAAACAGCATTTTGTATGCTTTTGCATGCTTGAAACAGCATTTTTATCTTGCTTTTACCAACATTAGCTATTATATACGACAGAAACATGAATAGGACAGTTTAAATACTTGAAAACAGAATTTTGTATGTTTTTGCAAGTTGAAAACAGCTATTTTATCTTGATTTTGCAAACATAAACCATTACACACGATATATACATGAATAAGACAGTTTAAATACTTGAAAACGGTGTTTTGTATGCTTTTGCATGCTTAAAACAGCATTTTTATCTTGCTTTCACCGACATTAGCTATTATTGACGACAGAAACATGAATATTACATTTTAAATACTTGAAAACAGCATTTTGTATGTTTTTGCAAGCTGAAAACAGCTATTTTATCTGTATTTTGCAAACATAAGCCATTACACACGAAATATACATGAATATGACAGTTTAAATACTTGAAAACGGTGTTTTGTATGCTTTTGCATGCTTAAAACAGCATTTTTATCTTGCATTCACTAACATTAGCTAAAATACACGACAGAAACATGAATATGACAGTTTAAATACTTGAAAACGGTGTTTTGTATGTTTTTGCAAGCTGAAAACAGCTATTTTATCTTGATTTTGTAAACATAAGCCATTACACACGACATATACATGAATATGACAGTTTAAATACTTGGAAACGGTGTTTTGTATGCTTTTGTATGCTTAAAACAGCATTTTTATCTTGCTTTCTCCAACATTAGTTATTATACACGACAGAAACATGAATATGACAGTTGAAATACTTGAAAAAGGTGTTTTGTATGCTTTTGCATGCTTAAAACAGCATTTTTAACTTGCTTTTACCAACATTAGCTATTATACACGACAGAAACATGAATATGACAGTTTAAATACTTGAAAACAGCTTTTTGTATGTTTTTGCAAGCTGAAAACAGCTATTTTATCTTGATTTTGCAAACATAAGCCATTACACACGACATATACATGAATATGACAGGTTAAATACTTGAAAACGGTGTTTTGTATGCTTTTGCATGCTTAAAACAGCATTTTTATCTTGCATTCACTAACATTAGCTATTATACACAACAGAAACTTGAATATGACAGTTTAAATACTTGAAAACGGTGTTTTGTATGCTTTTGCATGCTTAAAACAGCATTTTTATCTTGCTTTTACCAACATTAGCTATTATACACGACAGAAACATGAATATGACAGTTTAAATACTTGAAAACAGCATTTTGTATGTTTTTGCAAGCTGATAACAGCTATTTTATCTTGATTTTGCAAACATAAGCCATTACACACAACATATACAAGAATATGACAGTTTATATACTTGTAAACGGTGTTTTGTATGCTTTTGCATGCTTAAAACAGCATTTTTATCTTGCTTTCACCAACATTAGCTATTATATACGACAGAAACATGAATAGCACAGTTTAAATACTTGAAAACAGCATTTTGTATGTTTTTGCAAGCTGAAAACAGCTATTTTATCTTGATTTTGCAAACATAAACCATTACACACGATATATACATGAATATGACAGTTTAAATACTTGAAAACGGTGTTTTGTATGCTTTTGCATGCTTAAAACAGCATTTTTATCTTGCATCACCAACATTAGCTATTATACACGACAGAAACATGAATATGACAGTTTAAATACTTGAAAACGGTGTTTTGTATGCTTTTGCATGCTTAAAACAGCATTTTTATCTTGCTTTCACCATCATTAGCTATTATACACTACAGAAACATGAATATGACAGTTTAAATACTTGAAAACAACATTTTGTATGTTTTTGCAAGATTAAAACAGCTATTTTATCTTGATTTTGCAAACATAAGCCATTACACACGACATATACATGAATATGACAGTTTAAATACTTGAAAACGGTGTTTTGATTCTTTTGCATGCTTAAAACAGCATTTTTATCTTGCTTTCACCAACATTAGCTATTATACATGACAGAAACATGAACATGACAGTTTAAATACTTGAAAATAGCATTTTGTATGCTTTTGCATGCTTGAAACAGCATTTTTATATTGCTTTTACCAACATTAGCTATTATATACGACAGAAACATGAATAGGACAGTTTAAATACTTGAAAACAGAATTTTGTATGTTTTTGCAAGTTGAAAACAGCTATTTTATCTTGATTTTGCAAACATAAACCATTACACACGATATATACATGAATAAGACAGTTTAAATACTTGAAAACGGTGTTTTGTATGCTTTTGCATGCTTAAAACAGCATTTTTATCTTGCTTTCACCGACATTAGCTATTATTGACGACAGAAACATGAATATTACATTTTAAATACTTGAAAACAGCATTTTGTATGTTTTTGCAAGCTGAAAACAGCTATTTTATCTTTATTTTGCAAACATAAGCCATTACACACGAAATATACATGAATATGACAGTTTAAATACTTGAAAACGGTGTTTTGTATGCTTTTGCATGCTTAAAACAGCATTTTTATCTTGCATTCACTAACATTAGCTAAAATACACGACAGAAACATGAATATGACAGTTTAAATACTTGAAAACGGTGTTTTGTATGTTTTTGCAAGCTGAAAACAGCTATTTTATCTTGATTTTGCAAACATAAGCCATTACACACGACATATACATGAATATGACAGTTTAAATACTTGGAAACGGTGTTTTGTATGCTATTGTATGCTTAAAACAGCATTTTTATCTTGCTTTCTCCAACATTAGTTATTATACACGACAGAAACATGAATATGACAGTTGAAATACTTGAAAAAGGTGTTTTGTATGCTTTTGCATGCTTAAAACAGCATTTTTAACTTGCTTTTACCAACATTAGCTATTATACACGACAGAAACATGAATATGACAGTTTAAATACTTGAAAACAGCTTTTTGTATGTTTTTGCAAGCTGAAAACAGCTATTTTATCTTGATTTTGCAAACATAAGCCATTACACACGACATATACATGAATATGACAGGTTAAATACTTGAAAACGGTGTTTTGTATGCTTTTGCATGCTTAAAACAGCATTTTTATCTTGCATTCACTAACATTAGCTATTATACACAACAGAAACTTGAATATGACAGTTTAAATACTTGAAAACGGTGTTTTGTATGCTTTTGCATGCTTAAAACAGCATTTTTATCTTGCTTTTACCAACATTAGCTATTATACACGACAGAAACATGAATATGACAGTTTAAATACTTGAAAACAGCATTTTGTATGTTTTTGCAAGCTGAAAACAGCTATTTTATCTTGATTTTGCAAACATAAGCCATTACACACAACATATACATGAATATGACAGTTTAAATACTTGTAAACGGTGTTTTGTATGCTTTTGCATGCTTAAAACAGCATTTTTATCTTGCTTTCACCAACATTAGCTATTATACACGACAGAAACTAGAATATGACAGTTTAAATACTTGAAAACGGTGTTTTGTATGCTTTTGCATGCTTAAAATAGCATTTTTATCTTGCTTTCACCAACATTAGCTATTATACACGACAGAAACATGAATATGACAGTTTAAATACTTGAAAACGGTGTTTTGTATGTTTTTGCAAGCTGAAAACAGCTATTTTATCTTGATTTTGCAAACATAAGCCATTACACACGACATATACATGAATATGATAGTTTAAATACTTGAAAACGGTGTTTTGTATGCTTTTGCATGCTTAAAACAAAATTTTTATCTTGCTTTCACCAACATTAGCTATTATACACGACAGAAACATGAATATGACAGTTTAAATACTTGAAAACAGCATTTTGTATGTTTTTGCAAGCTGAAAACAGCTATTTTATCTTGATTTTGCAAACATAAGCCATTACACACAACATATACATGAATATGACAGTTTAAATACTTGTAAACGGTGTTTTGTATGCTTTTGCATGCTTAAAACAGCATTTTTATCTTGCTTTCACCAACATTAGCTATTATATACGACAGAAACATGAATAGGACAGTTTAAATACTTGAAAACAGCATTTTGTATGTTTTTGCAAGCTGAAAACAGCTATTTTATCTTGATTTTGCAAACATAAAAAACTACACACGATATATACATAAATATGACAGTTTAAATACTTGAAAACGGTGTTTTGTATGCTTTTGCATGCTTAAAACAGCATTTTTATTTTGCATCACCAACATTAGCTATTATACACGACAGAAACATGAATATGACAGTTTAAATACTTGAAAAGGGTGTTTTGTATGTTTTTGCAAGCTGAAAACAGCTATTTTATCTTGATTTTGCAAACATAAGCCATTACACACGACATATACATGAATATGACAGTTTAAATAATTGGAAACGGTGTTTTGTATGCTTTTGCATGTTTAAAACAGCATTTTTATCTTGCATTCACTAACATTAGCTATTATACATGACAGAAACATGAATATGACAGTTTAAATACTTGAAAACAGTATTTTGTATGCTTTTGCATGCTTAAAACAGCATTTTTATCTTGCTTTCACCAACATTAGCTATTATACACTACAGAAACATGAATATGACAGTTTAAATACTTGAAAACAGCATTTTGTATGTTTTGCAAGCTGAAAACAGCTATTTTATCTTGATTTTGCAAACATAAGCCATTACACACGACATATACATGAATATGACAGTTTAAATACTTGAAAACGGTGTTTTGTATGCTTTTGCTTGCTTAAAACAGCATTTTTATCTTGCTTTCACCAACATTAGCTATTATACACGACAGAAACATGAATATGACAGTTTAAATACTTGAAAACAGCATTTTGTATGTTTTTGCAAGCTGATAACAGCTATTTTATCTTGATTTTGCAAACATAAGCCATTACACACAACATATACAAGAATATGACAGTTTATATATTTGTAAACGGTGTTTTGTATGCTTTTGCATGCTTAAAACAGCATTTTTATATTGCTTTCACCAACATTAGCTATTATATACGACAGAAACATGAATAGGACAGTTTAAATACTTGAAAACAGCATTTTGTATGTTTTTGCAAGCTGAAAACAGCTATTTTATCTTGAATTTGCAAACATAAACCATTACACACGATATATACATGAATATGACAGTTTAAATACTTGAAAACGGTGTTTTGTATGCTTTTGCATGCTTAAAACAGCATTTTTATCTTGCATCACCAACATTAGCTATTATACACGACAGAAACATGAATATGACAGTTTAAATACTTGAAAACGGTGTTTTGTATGCTTTTGCATGCTTAAAACAGCATTTTTATCTTGCTTTCACCAACATTAGCTATTATACACTACAGAAACATGAATATGACAGTTTAAATACTTGAAAACAGCATTTTGTATGTTTTTGCAAGATGAAAACAGCTATTTTATCTTGATTTTGCAAACATAAGCCATTACACACGACATATGCATGAATATGACAGTTTAAATACTTGAAAACGGTGTTTTGTATGCTTTTGCATGCTTAAAACACAGCATTTTTATCTTGCTTTCACCAACATTAGCTATTATACACGACAGAAACATGAATATGACAATTTAAATATTTGAAAACAGCATTTTGTATGTTTTTGCAAGCTGAAAACAGCTATTTTATCTTGATTTTGCAAACAAACCATTACATACAATATATACATGAATATGACAGTTTAAATACGTGAAAACGGTGTTTTGTATGCTTTTGTATGCTTAAACCAGCATTTTTATCTTGCTTTCACCAACATTAGCTATTATACACGACAGAAACATGAATATGACTGTTGAAATACTTGAAAACGGTGTTTTGTATGTTTTTGCAAGCTGAAAGCAGCTATTTTATCTTGATTTTGCAAACATAAGCCATTACACACGACATATACATGAATATGACAGTGTAAATACTTGAAAACGGTGTTTTGTATGCTTTTGCATGCTTAAAACAGCATTTTTATCTTGCATTCACTAACATTAGATATTATACACGACAGAAATATGAATATGACAGTTTAAATACTTTAAAACGGTGTTTTGTATGCTTTTGCATGCTTAAAACAGCATTTTTATCTTGCATTCACTAACATTAGCTATTATACACGACAGAAATATGAATATGACAGTTTAAATACTTTAAAACGGTGTTTTGTATGCTTTTGCATGCTTAAAATAGCATTTTTATCTTGCTTTCACCAACATTAGCTATTATACACGACAGAAACATGAATATGACAGTTTAAATACTTGAAAAGGGTGTTTTGTATGTTTTTGCAAGCTGAAAACAGCTATTTTATCTTGATTTTGCAAACATAAGCCATTACACACGACATATACATGAATATGACAGTTTAAATAATTGGAAACGGTGTTTTGTATGCTTTTGCATGTTTAAAACAGCATTTTTATCTTGCATGCTACGTGTTTGCACTCGGCGTGCCAATGTTGCTATATCGAACCCGGGATCTTAAGGGTTGAACCTCGGCTAAACTCAGTGAAGATGGGGTGAGTCGGGGAATGTTCTTGTTGAGGGCGCCAGTCGGCCAGAGCCTCAAGCGGTCCAACCTAATTTCGTTGACCGACGAATAAATCGAGCTCGGATTAGGAAGGGGTGAGAAAATGGCATTCAAAATAATATTACGCATTCACGAGTAAACTTGACAGCTATATTAATTTAAAGAAAAGCAAGGTAAATGTACAGAACATTAAACAAACTATTAAACTCCTCAGTAACAAATCTAGTCAAGAGGAAAATTAATGTAGAAAAAAAAACAAAAGAAAGTAAACTAAAGCAGTGGGTCGTTGTGTTTCAGTAGTGTCTAGGACGGCTAAGTTGGCGTAGTTGCCTAGATGAACAAAAGGCGCTAATAATAAAATCACGGCGGCTCGGTGGTACCAGCGAACGCGACGCGAGCGCGGAATTAGAGCAGACGCAGCCCTAATCACTAACACGACGCACGAACAACACACTAACCGTGCATCAACGCACAAACAAATGTGATCTAGTGAATCAATATGAAACACTTGACTAGACCTAACAGTCAGTGAGTAAATTAACATAAAATAATTAACGTAATAAACTGTCAATGGACGCTGAGCGTCAAACATAAATAATAATAAACAGTTCAAAATAAATGAGAAAATAAAATGGTTCGCTTAGCTGAGCTGAGATCCAGACGATGACAGTGAACAGCGCTACGGTCGACGAGGCTGAAGGCCAGTTGGCGGATGAGCTCGAAGCTTCCCGAAGTGACAATCCGCTGACGAATGATTTCCAAGATGGCGCAAGGCTCGTAGCGATGGAACGATGCTCGAATCGAGGTGACGTCATTCGCAAGATGGACAATGGAATGATTCGTACTCGTAATGGTTAAGTTGAATACGAATTCACGATGTTGAATAGGTGAACCATATGAGTTTCGAGAGAAACTCAACGTATATCAAAAATAAAAATATACGTAAACGTAAAAGTAAACGTAAACGTAAAAAAAGAACGTGAAAAAAAGCGTAGAAAAAAAACGTAGAAAAAAAAAACCTGAAAATAAATTTGTAATTAGGTCAATGTAAAAAGGCGGGTCTTCGCAGCAAAACGGGTTTTAAATTAATTTACCTGAGATCTTGTGCGGTTTTAAAGCGTAGAGAGTTATCTTGCTCGAAATTGAATCCGGATAAATCCGTAGAATTATTCAAAATACTCAAACAAATTCCAAATAGTGGTGCTACTTCGAATCCCAACAATGGTTTTCAAAATGTACGCAAACTGATTGCAAATCACAAAATTGAATTCTCAAAAAAATAGCACTACTTTCGAGGTTGAAAGTACTCAAAACAATGGCTGATAAAAACCGTTAAACATAATTACTTGAAAGAAAATCTAGTTTTGTCATGCATTTTACTAATTAAATTTAATAGGTTGGCATCAAATTGCTGCGTCGAACCAAGGGCTTTTTTACATTATAACCCAATCACGAAGAATGAAATGCATCCCGGTAAGAAAGGTTGCTTCAATTTGGGCGGAATAAACAAAGAAAACGAATTCAGAAAATAGATACAAACACAACAATCGATGATTGTAATATTCACAACTTCAGAGAAATAGGATAGGGTAATGAATAAATGCAACTATTTAAAATGTAAAACTAATATCTTTGACCAAATGTTATTTTAAATAAATATCGCTACAGTACGTGGCGCGCTCAAACAGCAACGGTAAAACAAGGAACCAAATTAAATTAACAAATGTCAACAACAAAATTAATTACCAACAAAGAATTAAGTAAGTGAAGCTAAATTATAAAAATTACAAAATGAAATGACGTTACGGTGAAAGAGGAAACAAAACTAAGGTAGGCGTTATTTTAATTGTGAAATACTACTGATTTTATTTTACTAATTTAAAATATATTTTTAGGTTAGAACGAAAAGATTGAAGGAAAGGATAATATTCTAGGATTTTGGAAAATAGGATCAAGGGACGAAATTGGAACGTTACAAATCCCCCCTTCGCTCCCGTGAGGTGAAATTCCCAATTTAACCTCAACAACTACAACTACAACAAAATAAATAGCTAATCGTTATCCGTATCGTCGGCAGGTGGTCCGTTCTTTAAATCTTTTATATGCCAAGTACCTCGGTCTCTTCCTTCTGCATCAACGAGCTTATAAATCAGATCCGATATTTTCTGTTGTACTGTAAATGGTCCGACATACTTTGGAGCGAGTTTATGAGCAAAATAATCGGCGGCGTTTGATAGCTGAAAATTTTTTCGCCAAACTGTATCGCCTTCATGAAACTGAGCTGGACGGCGTCGAAGATTATATTGCGCACTATTACGCACATATGCCTGATCCAAGCGTTTCCTGATCTCGACATAAATTTTCTTAAAACCATCAGGCCGTATTTCTTTAACATTTTCGCGCGAATATTCGACTTTTCCGTCGTCTTGAATTGCGGCACGCGAATATTCCTCGCCAGAAAGAATGTGTTCACGTCCAAAGTTCACGAAAAAGGGCGTGAAGCCTGTGACGTCATGACTCAAAGTACGTACAGCGTAAGTGATACGAGCTAAATATTTTCCCCAAGTTCGATGGTTATCCTTCACGTACGAAGCTAACATACACTTAATTACACGATTAACTCGTTCTGTGGGATTATTCTGCGGATGGTAAAGTGCATTATAAAGTATTTTTGTTTTGTAACTGCTACAGAGGTTAGGAAACTCCTTGCTGCGAAATTGTACACCATTATCACAGATAATAGACTGTGGTACACCATACATCAAAAATAGATCATTCTCAACATGTTTGACTATTGCCTGTGCGGTGGATTTTCTCAAAGGAAAGGTAAGTACGTACTTGCTATAGTAATCACATATGACTAATATAAAACGATGACCGTTAGATGATGGAGGTAATGGTCCCATGATATCCATACTAACCAACTGAAAAGGTCGGTAAACCCGTGGCTTAGCAGACCCCATAAGACCTGGTGGTGCTTTTTGCACTGCTTTACATTCAATACATGTGACGCACTTCCGTATGTAAGCTGAAACATCAGCGCGCATTTTCGGCCAATAATATTTGTGACACAACTTCTTGTATGTTTTTGATACTCCAGGATGTCCAGAAGTAGGTGCATCATGAGCTTCAGCTAAAATTGCTTGACGTTTTTCTTTTGGCACTACTAATTTCCAGCGATCCTCCTCGTCGCTAAGTTCAGGTATAGACGATTTTATATATTTGTACAACATTTTATCATTTTCATTTACACACCATGACTGATATTTTTTGCGTTGTTTTAGGACTTTCTCCTTCATAGAGTTATACCATTTATCCGTGGAATCGGAGCAAATAGGGCTAACTAACGTAACATCAGCTACAGGAACTGAACGAGATAAACAGTCAGGTACCAGGTGATCTTTTCCTTTCCGATGTACTAGCGTAAAATCAAATTGTTGCAGACGAATAGCCCAGCGACACAACTTGCCTGTCGACTGGTTAAAGTTCATCAACCATTGCAAAGAATGGTGATCGGTAATTACAGTAAATCTCATGCCTTCTAAATATGGACGTAATTTTTCTAAGGCCCAAACCACTGCGAGACATTCACGTTCTGTAGTATGATAATTTTGCTCCTGTTTTGAAAGTGAGCGACTCAAATAACATATGACACGTTCTTCTCCACCTAAAGTTTGTGTCAACACCGCGCCTAAACCATACGCACTGGCGTCAGTTTGCACAACAAAGGGTTGACTAAAATCTGGGCAAGTTAAAATTGGAGCTGAGACCAAACATTCTTTAAGCTTATTAAAGGAAAGCTGACATTCTTCTGTCCATGAAAATTTTTGACCTTTTCTCATTAATCGGCATATGGGTGAAACTACTGTGGAAAAATTCGGTACGAAACGCCTGTACCAAGATGCCATTCCTAGAAAACTTCTAACATCTTTAACTGTTTTAGGACTTGGTATATTCAAGATTGCCTCCACTTTTTCCGGATCTACTCTTAATCCTAAATGATCAACAATATAACCTAAATACTTTATCTGGGGACGACAAAAATGACTTTTCTCACGACTAACAGTTAAGCCTGCATTTATCAATCGATCAAAGATTTTTCCGAGAATTTCCAAGTGAGTAGAAAATGATTCAGACACGACGACAATATCGTCCAAATAAACGAATACGTACGGTTCCAGGTCACATCCGAGAACTGTATCAATCAATCTCTGCCAAGTTGCTGGTGCATTGGTCAGACCAAAAGGCATTCTGGTGAATTGATATAACCCACGACCGGGGATGGTGAAAGCAGTAATTTCCCGACTTTCTGGCTTGACTGGAATCTGCCAGTAGGCGGATTTAATATCGAGTGAGCTGATATATTTAGCTCCACGTAATCGATCTAAAATAGCTGACACATATGGTATAGGGTAAGCATTCTTTTTAGTGACTTTATTAACGCGTCTAAAGTCTACGCAAAAACGATAAGTTCCGTCTTTCTTTGGTACCATCAATATAGGTGATGACCATGGGCTCGTAGATGGCTCTATGATACCGTCCTTTAACATGTTGTCTAATTCGTTATTGATGTGCTGCTGTATTACTGGAGAAACGGGGTAATACCGTTGTTTGATCGGCGGGGAGTCTACCAAGATTTCATGTGAAACCAGGTGCGTACATCCTAACGAAGAACCCTTAACTTTCCATTTTTCTTCCAGGAAATTGTCTAATATTACTTGTTGTTCTAATGTCAAACTACATGAAGGTGGAGTTTCCGAAATCGAGCAGACAGGTTCACTGGCCGAAAAATACCATACATCTCGTTTCAAATCCGGGACGATTCCCATAATTCGCCAGAAATCTAATCCTAAAATTAAGGTATGATTTACGGAAGGAACAACAAGAAAATCTACTAAATTAATTTTGTCCAGCAAACGTACTGGTGCTGTTAACGAACCGATGCTTGAACATGACTCTCCGTTAGCCACAAGACAATCCGGTGTATCTCTTATATCTAAATCTAAATTAAATTCTTTAATAATTTCCCATCCTTTACCACCAATAATAGAACGAGATGCCCCCGAATCTAATAAACCAATGAAGTCTGTGCCGAAAATAGATACTTTAAGGTATGGCCTTTCGTCACGACCTAAATGCGAAAAAATATAGTCCAGAATTACTGACGTATGTTGAAAGATTGGCGTTTCGGACTGGTTGAGTGTTGAGTTGGCCGCTTTCACGGAAAGAGACTTTACGCGACCGTTTAATGCCTCCTGTTTCCGTTTCCCTGACACTTAGGACAATTACGCGAGATTACTCCTACTTCTCCACATTTATAACAATATACTCTACGCGATTCTCGACAATCGACCGCTTTATGTCCACGAGAGCGACAGTTCCAACAAAGTAAATCGTTTCGGTTATTTGCGCGTGCATTCGATACTTCGGTTGCTGAAATACGAGAACGTGGTCGTTGATACGCGAGATCCGTCTCTAATGATTGATTGACCGTCGGTGGCGCTTTAAATTGTTGAGTTCTTGTATTTATGGATTCCAGTTGACTACACATGGTGTCCAATTCCTCAACTGATTCTACTGTATGCAGACCAAATCCTACCTGTAAATAGGGTAATAAATTTCGACGAATATATACAATGCGCTCGGTATCCTTAGGACGTTTTCGTAGCCGCTTAAACAGACCTTCCATATTTGCAATAAACACTGATACCTTTTCCTCATTGCCTTGAGTTCTGTTTCTAATTTCATCCCAAAGGTTATATTCGTAGTCGCAGGGCAGAAAAGTATCCCTTAACGATTGTACTAATGCATCCCAGTCGTAGAGGTTGTCACGTTTCGCTCTAAACCAGGTGAGTGCTTTCCCTGTAAATAATTCTACAGCTGACTGAAATAATTGCTCTTTCTTTACAGCACGAGCTATACGCAGCTCTTCCACACGCTCGAGAAAATTTGAAACGTTAGACTCTCCATCATAAGTCACATTCCACTTATGGACCGGATAATAAGAATTGTTAGCGTCATTTCGGGAGGTTTGTGGAGTCAAAACAGATGTCAAACGATCCAACACTTGTGCTAACTGATTATATTCTGGGACAGTAGGTACCGTAGCTTGATTTTCAGGAGATTCCTCCAGTAAACTTGAGTGATGCGGGACTTGTGGTTCTTCTTCTGGTTCATGCATTGATTTCTCATGCTCAGCCATCAAAATTGCCGATGCTTGTGCCGAAAATTTACATTTTGCGTCAAACAAATATTTCTCAACTCGCTTAATTAGTGAATCTACAGTTTTCTTATGATCTGGATCACGTATACGTTTTAATCGCAGTAAAACATGGGTCAAACGCGTACTTAGTTTAGCATACTCGTTCTGGTAATTTTCCGTATTGAAGTTATCTATCGCTATACCTAATTCGTTTAATATCTTTTCACAGATACTGACTTCTTTGGCCGATTCCAATGGCAGTTCATAGGATTCTGTATCGATACTATTGGCATATTCAGTACGCAAAATTTCTCGGAGTTTCGCTCGTTTATCAGACACGTTACCTGCATGGGGAATGTTGCGAAGCAATAACTCATATGAGAGTTCATCAGAGAGAAGACGATGGGCATCCATTCTAACTTCCATTGTATATAATATATGATAAAAAAAACTAACTTCCCTAAATATATCCTAACACAACTAAATACAATACTAAGTTCTCTAAATAAATATACACCAAATAATTCATAAAACAAATAAAGGTAGCAAGAGTGAATAAAATAAAACAACTTGCAGATGTTAAAGCTACAATGCAAAATTCTATACGTACGATAGTGCAATGCGAAATATGTGATATAAGGCCTCACGTTCGAAAAAAAATTGCTACGTGGCCCCACGCGTTGGGTGCCAAAATTTTTAATGCTACGTGTTTGCACTCGGCGTGCCAATGTTGCTATATCGAACCCGGGATCTTAAGGGTTGAACCTCGGCTAAACTCAGTGAAGATGGGGTGAGTCGGGGAATGTTCTTGTTGAGGGCGCCAGTCGGCCAGAGCCTCAAGCGGTCCAACCTAATTTCGTTGACCGACGAATAAATCGAGCTCGGATTAGGAAGGGGTGAGAAAATGGCATTCAAAATAATATTACGCATTCACGAGTAAACTTGACAGCTATATTAATTTAAAGAAAAGCAAGGTAAATGTACAGAACATTAAACAAACTATTAAACTCCTCAGTAACAAATCTAGTCAAGAGGAAAATTAAAGTAGAAAAAAAAAACAAAAGAAAGTAAACTAAAGCAGTGGGTCGTTGTGTTTCAGTAGTGTCTAGGACGGCTAAGTTGGCGTAGTTGCCTAGATGAACAAAAGGCGCTAATAATAAAATCACGGCGGCTCGGTGGTACCAGCGAACGCGACGCGAGCGCGGAATTAGAGCAGACGCAGCCCTAATCACTAACACGACGCACGAACAACACACTAACCGTGCATCAACGCACAAACAAATGTGATCTAGTGAATCAATATGAAACACTTGACTAGACCTAACAGTCAGTGAGTAAATTAACATAAAATAATTAACGTAATAAACTGTCAATGGACGCTGAGCGTCAAACATAAATAATAATAAACAGTTCAAAATAAATGAGAAAATAAAATGGTTCGCTTAGCTGAGCTGAGATCCAGACGATGACAGTGAACAGCGCTACGGTCGACGAGGCTGAAGGCCAGTTGGCGGATGAGCTCGAAGCTTCCCGAAGTGACAATCCGCTGACGAATGATTTCCAAGATGGCGCAAGGCTCGTAGCGATGGAACGATGCTCGAATCGAGGTGACGTCATTCGCAAGATGGACAATGGAATGATTCGTACTCGTAATGGTTAAGTTGAATACGAATTCACGATGTTGAATAGGTGAACCATATGAGTTTCGAGGGAAACTCAACGTATATCAAAAATAAAAATATACGTAAACGTAAAAGTAAACGTAAACGTAAAAAAAGAACGTGAAAAAAAGCGTAGAAAAAAAACGTAGAAAAAAAAAACCTGAAAATAAATTTGTAATTAGGTCAATGTAAAAAGGCGGGTCTTCGCAGCAAAACGGGTTTTAAATTAATTTACCTGAGATCTTGTGCGGTTTTAAAGCGTAGAGAGTTATCTTGCTCGAAATTGAATCCGGATAAATCCGTAGAATTATTCAAAATACTCAAACAAATTCCAAATAGTGGTGCTACTTCGAATCCCAACAATGGTTTTCAAAATGTACGCAAACTGATTGCAAATCACAAAATTGAATTCTCAAAAAAATAGCACTACTTTCGAGGTTGAAAGTACTCAAAACAATGGCTGATAAAACCGTTAAACATAATTACTTGAAAGAAAATCTTGTTTTGTCATGCATTTTACTAATTAAATTTAATAGGTTGGCATCAAATTGCTGCGTCGAACCAAGGGCTTTTTTACATTATAACCCAATCACGAAGAATGAAATGCATCCCGGTAAGAAAGGTTGCTTCAATTTGGGCGGAATAAACAAAGAAAACGAATTCAGAAAATAGATACAAACACAACAATCGATGATTGTAATATTCACAACTTCAGAGAAATAGGATAGGGTAATGAATAAATGCAACTATTTAAAATGTAAAACTAATATCTTTGACCAAATGTTATTTTAAATAAATATCGCTACAGTACGTGGCGCGCTCAAACAGCAACGGTAAAACAAGGAACCAAATTAAATTAACAAATGTCAACAACAAAATTAATTACCAACAAAGAATTAAGTAAGTGAAGCTAAATTATAAAAATTACAAAATGAAATGACGTTACGGTGAAAGAGGAAACAAAACTAAGGTAGGCGTTATTTTAATTGTGAAATACTACTGATTTTATTTTACTAATTTCAAATATATTTTTAGGTTAGAACGAAAAGATTGAAGGAAAGGATAATATTCTAGGATTTTGGAAAATAGGATCAAGGGACGAAATTGGAACGTTACATGCATTCACTAACATTAGCTATTATACATGACAGAAACATGAATATGACAGTTTAAATACTTGAAAACAGTATTTTGTATGCTTTTGCATGCTTAAAACAGCATTTTTATCTTGCTTTCACCAACATTAGCTATTATACACTACAGAAACATGAATATGACAGTTTAAATACTTGAAAACAGCATTTTGTATGTTTTGCAAGCTGAAAACAGCTATTTTATCTTGATTTTGCAAACATAAGCCATTACACACGACATATACATAAATATGACAGTTTAAATACTTGAAAACGGTGTTTTGTATGCTTTTGCTTGCTTAAAACAGCATTTTTATCTTGCTTTCACCAACATTAGCTATTATACACGACAGAAACATGAATATGACAGTTTAAATACTTGAAAACAGCATTTTGTATGTTTTTGCAAGCTGATAACAGCTATTTTATCTTGATTTTGCAAACATAAGCCATTACACACAACATATACAAGAATATGACAGTTTATATACTTGTAAACGGTGTTTTGTATGCTTTTGCATACTTAAAACAGCATTTTTATATTGCTTTCACCAACATTAGCTATTATATACGACAGAAACATGAATAGGACAGTTTAAATACTTGAAAACAGCATTTTGTATGTTTTTGCAAGCTGAAAACAGCTATTTTATCTTGATTTTGCAAACATAAACCATTACACACGATATATACATGAATATGACAGTTTAAATACTTGAAAACGGTGTTTTGTATGCTTTTGCATGCTTAAAACAGCATTTTTATCTTGCATCACCAACATTAGCTATTATACACGACAGAAACATGAATATGACAGTTTAAATACTTGAAAACGGTGTTTTGTATGCTTTTGCATGCTTAAAACAGCATTTTTATCTTGCTTTCACCAACATTAGCTATTATACACTACAGAAACATGAATATGACAGTTTAAATACTTGAAAACAGCATTTTGTATGTTTTTGCAAGATGAAAACAGCTATTTTATCTTGATTTTGCAAACATAAGCCATTACACACGACATATGCATGAATATGACAGTTTAAATACTTGAAAACGGTGTTTTGTATGCTTTTGCATGCTTAAAACAGCATTTTTATCTTGCTTTCACCAACATTAGCTATTATACACGACAGAAACATGAATATGACAATTTAAATATTTGAAAACAGCATTTTGTATGTTTTTGCAAGGTGAAAACAGCTATTTTATCTTGATTTTGCAAACAAACCATTACATACAATATATACATGAATATGACAGTTTAAATACGTGAAAACGGTGTTTTGTATGCTTTTGTATGCTTAAACCAGCATTTTTATCTTGCTTTCACCAACATTAGCTATTATACACGACAGAAACATGAATATGACTGTTGAAATACTTGAAAACGGTGTTTTGTATGTTTTTGCAAGCTTAAAGCAGCTATTTTATCTTGATTTTGCAAACATAAGCCATTACACACGACATATACATGAATATGACAGTGTAAATACTTTAAAACGGTGTTTTGTATGCTTTTGCATGCTTAAAACAGCATTTTTATCTTGCATTCACTAACATTAGATATTATACACGACAGAAATATGAATATGACAGTTTAAATACTTTAAAACGGTGTTTTGTATGCTTTTGCATGCTTAAAACAGCATTTTTATCTTGCATTCACTAACATTAGCTATTATACACGACAGAAATATGAATATGACAGTTTAAATACTTTAAAACGGTGTTTTGTATGCTTTTGCATGCTTAAAATAGCATTTTTATCTTGCTTTCACCAACATTAGCTATTATACACGACAGAAACATGAATATGACAGTTTAAATACTTGAAAACGGTGTTTTGTATGTTTTTGCAAGCTGAAAACAGCTATTTTATCTTGATTTTGCAAACATAATTCATTACACACGACATATACATGAATATGACAGTTTATATACTTGTAAACGGTGTTTTGTATGCTTTTGCATGCTTAAAACAGCATTTTTATCTTGCTTTCACCAACATTAGCTATTATATACGACAGAAACATGAATAGGACAGTTTAAATACTTGAAAACAGCATTTTGTATGTTTTTGCAAGCTGAAAACATCTATTTTATCTTGATTTTGCAAACATAAAAAATTACACACGATATATACATGAATATGACAGTTTAAATACTTGAAAACGGTGTTTTGTATGCTTTTGCATGCTTAAAACAGAATTTTATTCTTGCATCACCAACATTAGCTATTATACACGACAGAAACATGAATATGACAGTTTAAATTCTTGAAAACGGTGTTTTGTATGTTTTTGCAAGCTGAAAACAGCTATTTTATCTTGATTTTGCAAACATAAGCCATTACACACGACATATACATGAATGTGACAGTTTAAATACTTGAAAACGGTGTTTTGTATGTTTTTGCAAGCTGAAAACAGCTATTTTATCTTGATTTTGCAAACATAAGCCATTACACACAACATATACATGAATATGACAGTTTAAATACTTGTAAACGGTGTTTTGTATGCTTTTGCATGCTTATAACAGCATTTTTATCTTGCTTTCACCAACATTAGCTATTATATACGACAGAAACATGAATAGGACAGTTTAAATACTTGAAAACAGCATTTTGTATGTTTTTGCAAGCTGAAAACAGCTATTTTATCATGATTTTGCAAACATAAAAAATTACACACGATATATACATGAATATGACAGTTTAAATACTTGAAAACTGTGTTTTGTATGCTTTTGCTTGCTTAAAACAGCATTTTTATCTTGCATCACCAACAATAGCTATTATACACGACAGAAAATGAATATGACAGTTTAAATACTTGAAAACGGTGTTTTGTATGTTTTTGCAAGCTGAAAACAGCTATTTTATCTTGATTTTGCAAACATAAGCCATTACACACGACATATACATGAATATGACAGTTTAAATACTTGGAAACGGTGTTTTGTGTGCTTTTGCATGTTTAAAACAGCATTTTTAACTTGCATTCACTAACATTAGCTATTATACATGACAGAAACATGAATATGACAGTTTAAATACTTAAAAACGGTATTTTGTATGCTTTTGCATGCTTAAAACAGCATTTTTATCTTGCTTTCACCAACATTAGCTATTATACACTACAGAAACATGAATATGACAGTTTAAATACTTGAAAACAGCGTTTTGTATGTTTTTGCAAGCTGAAAACATCTATTTTATCTTGATTTTGCAAACATAAGCCATTACAACCGACATATACATGAATATGACAGTTTATATACTTGAAAACGGTGTTTTGTATGCTTTTGCATGCTTAAAACAGCATTTTTATCTTGCTTTTACCAACATTAGCTATTATACACGACAGAAACATGAATATGACAGTTTAAATACTTGAAAACAGCATTTTGTATGTTTTTGCAAGCTGATAACAGCTATTTTATCTTGATTTTGCAAACATAAGCCATTACACACAACATATACAAGAATATGACAGTTTATATACTTGTAAACGGTGTTTTGTATGCTTTTGCATGCTTAAAACAGCATTTTTATCTTGCTTTCACCAACATTAGCTATTATATACGACAGAAACATGAATAGGACAGTTTAAATACTTGAAAACAGCATTTTGTATGTTTTTGCAAGCTGAAAACAGCTATTTTATCTTGATTTTGCAAACATAAACTATTACACACGATATATACATTAATATGACAGTTTAAATACTTGAAAACCGTGTTTTGTATGCTTTTGCATGCTTAAAACAGCATTTTTATCTTGCATCACCAACATTAGCTATTATACACGACAGAAACATGAATATGACAGTTTAAATACTTGAAAACGGTGTTTTGTATGCTTTTGCATGCTTAAAACAGCATTTTTATCTTGCTTTCACCGACATTAGCTATTATTGACGACAGAAACATGAATATTACAATTTAAATACTTGAAAACAGCATTTTGTATGTTTTTGCAAGCTGAAAACAGCTATTTTATCTTTATTTTGCAAACATAAGCCATTACACACGACATATACATGAATATGACAGTTTAAATACTTGAAAACGGTGTTTTGTATGCTTTTGCATGCTTAAAACAGCATTTTTATCTTGCTTTCACCAACATTAGCTATTATACACGACAGAATCATGAATAGGACAGTTTAAATACTTGAAAACAGCATTTTGTATGTTTTTGCAAGCTGAAAACAGCTATTTTATCTTGATTTTGCAAACATAAACCATTACACACGATATATACATGAATATGACAGTTTAAATACTTGAAAACGGTGTTTTGTATGCTTTTGCACGCTTAAAACAGCATTTTTATCTTGCATCACCAACATCAGCTATTATACACGACAGAAACATGAATATGACAGTTTAAATACTTGAAAACGGTGTTTTGTATGCTTTTGCATGCTTAAAACAGCTATTTTATCTTGATTTTGCAAACATAAACCAATTCACACGATATATACATGAATATGACAGTTTAAAAACTTGAAAACGGTGTTTTGTATGCTTTTGCACGCTTAAAACAGCATTTTTATCTTGCTTTCACCAACATTAGCTATTATACACGACAAAAACATGAATATGACAATTTAAATACTTGAAACCAGCATTTTGTATGTTTTTGCAAGCTGAAAACAGCTATTTTATCTTGATTTTGCAAACATAAGCCATTACGCATGACATATACATGAATATGACAGTTTAAATACTTGAAAACGGTGTTTTGTATGCGTTTGCATGCTTAAAACAAAATTTTTATCTTGCTTTCACCAACATTAGCCATAATACACGACAGAAACATGAATATGACAGTTTAAATACTTGAAAACGGTGTTTTGTATGCTTTTGCATGCTTAAAACAGCATTTTTATATTGCTTTCACCAACATTAGCTATTATAAACGACAGAAACATGAATATGGCAGTTTAAATACTTGTAAACAGCATTTTGTATGTTTTTGCAAGCTGAAAACAGCTATTTTATCTTAATTTTGCAAACATAAGCCATTACACACGACATATACATGAATGTGACAGTTTAAATACTTGAAAACGGTGTTTTGTAAGCTTTTGCATGCTTAAAACAGCATTTTTATTTTGCTTTCACCAACATTAGCTATTATACACGACAGAAACATGAATATGACAATTTAAATACTTGAAAACAGCATTTTGTATGTTTTTGCAAGCTGAAAACAGCTATTTTATCTTGATTTTGCAAACATAAGCCATTACGCATGACATATACATGAATATGATAGTTTAAATACTTGAAAACGGTGTTTTGTATGCTTTTGCATGCTTAAAACAAAATTTTTATCTTGCTTTCACCAACATTAGCTATAATACACGACAGAAACATGAATATGACAGTTTAAATACTTGAAAAAAGCATTTAGTATGTTTTTGCAAGCTGAAAACAGCTATTTTATCTTGATTTTGCAAACATAAGCCATTACGCACGACATATACATGAATATGACAGTTTAAATACTTGAAAACGGTGTTTTGTATGCTTTTGCATGCTTAAAATAGCATTTTTATCTTGCATCACCAACATTAGCTATTATACACGACAGAAACATGAATATGACAGTTTAAATACTTGAAAACGGTGTTTTGTATGCTTTTGCATGCTTAAAACAGCATTTTTATCTTGCTTTCACCGACATTAGCTATTATACACGACAGAAACATGAATATGACAGTTTAAATACGTGAAAACGGTGTTTTGTATGCTTTTGCATGCTTAAAACAGCATTTTTATCTTGCTTTCACCAACATTAGCTATTATAAACGACAAAAACATGAATATTGCAGTTTAAATACTTGAAAACAGCATTTTGTATGTTTTTGCAAGCTGAAAACAGCTATTTTATCTTGATTTTGCAAACAAAAGCCATTACACACGACATATACATGAATATGACAGTTTAAATACTTGAAAACGGTGTTTTGTATGCTTTTGCTTGCTTAAAACAGCATTTTTATCTTGCTTTCACCAACATTAGCTATTATACACGACAGAAACATGATTATGACAATTTAAATACTTGAAAACAGCATTTTGTATGTTTTTGCAAGCTGAAAACAGCTATTTTATCTTGATTTTGCAAACATAAGCCATTACACACGACATATACATGAATATGACAGTTTAAATACTTGAAAACGGTGTTTTGTATGCTTTTGCATGTTTAAAACAGCATTTTTATCTTGCATTAACTAACATTAGCTATTATACACGACAGAAACATGAATATGACAGTTTAAATACTTGAAAACGGTATTTTGTATGCTTTTGCATGCTTAAAACAGCATTTTTATCTTGCTTTCACCAACATTAGCTATCATACACTACAGAAACATGAATATGACAGTTTAAATTCTTGAAAACAGCATTTTGTACGTTTTTGCAAGCTGAAAACAGCTATTTTATCTTGATTTTGCAAACATAAGCCATTACACACGACATACACATGAATATGACAGTTTAAATACTTGAAAACGGTGTTTTGTATGCTTTTGCATGCTTAAAACAGCATTTTTATCTTGCTTGCACCATCATTAGCTATTATACACGACATATACATGAATATGACTGTTTAAATACTTGAAAACGGTGTTTTGTATGCTTTTGCATGTTTAAAACAGCATTTTTATCTTGCATTCACTAACATTAGCTATTATACACGACAGAAACATGAATATGACAGTTTAAATACTTGAAAACGGTGTTTTGTATGCTTTTGCATGCTTAAAACAGCATTTTTATCTTGCTTTCACCAACATTAGATATTATACACGACAGAAACATGAATATGACAGTTTAAATACTTGAAAACAGCATTTTGTATGTTTTTGCAAGCTGAAAACAGCTATTTTATCTTGATTTTGCAAACATAAGCCATTACACACGACATATGCATGAATATGTCAGTTTAAATACTTGAAAACGGTGTTTTGTATGCTTTTGCATGCTTAAAACAGCATTTTTATCTTGCTTTCACTAACATTAGCTATTATACACGACAGAAACATGAATATGACAGTTTAAATACTTGAAAACTTTGTTTTGTATGCTTTTGCATGCTTAAAACAGCATTTTTATCTTACTTTCACCAACATTAGCTATTATACACGACAGAAACATGAATATGACAGTTTAAATACTTGAAAACAGCATTTTGTATGTTTTTGCAAGCTGAAAACAGCTATTTTATCTTGATTTTGCAAACATAAGCCATTACACACGACATATACATGAATATGACAGTCTAAATAATTGAAAACGGTGTTTTGAATGCTTTTGCATGTTTAAAACAGCATTTTTATCTTGCATTCACAAACATTAGCTATTATACACGACAGAAACATGAATATGACAGTTTAAATACTTGGAAACAGTATTTTGTGTGCTTTTGCATGCTTAAAACAGCATTTTTATCTTGCTTTCACCAACATTAGTTATTATACACTACAGAAACATGAATATGACAATTTAAATACTTGAAAACAGCATTTTGTATGTTTTTGCAAGCTGAAAACAGCTATTTTATCTTGATTTTGCAAACATAAGCCATTACACACGACATATACATGAATATGACAGTTTAAATACTTGAAAACGGTGTTTTGTATGCTTTTGCATGCTTGAAGCATCATTTTTATCTTGCTTTCACCAACATTAGCTATTATACACGACAGAAACATGAATATGACAGTTTAAATACTTGAAAACGGTGTTTTGTATGCTTTTGCATGCTTAAAACAGCATTTTTATCTTGCTTCCACCAACATTAGCTATTATACACGACAGAAACATAAACATGACAGTTTAAATACTTGAAAACAGCATTTTGTATGTTTTTGCAAGCTGAAAACAGCTAATTTATCTTGATTTTCCAAACATAAGCCATTACACATGACATATACATGAATATGACAGTTTAAATTCTTGAAAACGGTGTTTTGTATGCTTTTGCATGCTTAAAACAGCATTTTTATCTTGCTTTCAAAAACATTAGCTATTATACACAACAGAAACATGAATATGACAGTTCAAACACTTTAAAACAGCATTTTGTATGTTTTTGCACGCTAAAAACAGCTATTTTATCTTGATTTTGCAAACATGAGCCATTACACACGACATATACATGAATATGATAGTTTAAATACTTGAAAATGGTGTTTTGTATGATTTTGCATGCTTAAAACAAAATTTTTATCTTGCTTTCACCAACATTAGCTACTATACACGACAGAAACATGTATATGACAGTTTAAATACTTGAAAACAGCATTTTGTAAGTTTTTGCAAGCTGAAAACAGCTATTTTATCTTGATTTTGCAAACAAACCATTACACACAAATATATACATGAATATGACAGTTTAAATACTTGAAAACGGTGTTTTGTATGCTTTTGTATGCTTAAAACAGCATTTTTATCTTGCTTTCACCAACATTAGCTATTATACACGACAGAAACATGAATATGACTGTTGAAATACTTGAAAACGGTGTTTTGTATGCTTTTGCATGCTTAAAACAGCATTTTTATCTTGCTTTTACCAACATTAGCTATTATACACGACAGAAACATGAATATGACAGTTTAAATACTTGAAAACAGCATTTTGTATGTTTTTGCAAGCTGAAAACAGCTATTTTATATTGATTTTGCAAACATAAGCCATTACACACGACATATGCATGAATATGACAGTTTAAATACTTGAAAACGGTGTTTTGTATGCTTTTGCATGCTTAAAACAGCATTTTTATCTTGCTTTCACCAACATTAGCTATTATACACGACAGAAACATGAATATGACAGTTTAAATACTTGAAAACAGCATTTTGTATGTTTTTGCAAGCTGAAAACAGCTATTTTATCTTGATTTTGCAAACATAAGCCATTACACACGACATATGCATGAATATGACAGTTTAAATATTTGAAAACGGTGTTTTGTATGCTTTTGCATGCTTAAAACAGCATTTTTATCTTGCTTTCACCAACATTAGCTATTATACACGACAGAAACATGAATATGACTGTTGAAATACTTGAAAACACGACAGAAACATGAATATGACAATTTAAATATTTGAAAACAGCATTTTGTATGTTTTTGCAAGCTGAAAACAGCTATTTTATCTTGATTTTGCAAACAAACCATTACACACATTTGCATGTTTAAAACAGCATTTTTATCTTGCATTAACTAACATTAGCTATTATACACGACAGAAACATGAATATGACAGTTTAAATACTTGAAAACGGTATTTTGTATGCTTAAAACAGCATTTTTATCTTGCTTTCACCAACATTAGCTATCATACACTACAGAAACATGAATATGACAATTTAAATTCTTGAAAACAGCATTTTGTATGTTTTTGCAAGCTGAAAACAGCTATTTTATCTTGATTTTGCAAACATAAGCCATTACACACGACATACACATGAATATGACAGTTTAAATACTTGAAAACGGTGTTTTGTATGCTTTTGCATGCTTAAAACAGCATTTTTATCTTGCTTGCACCATCATTAGCTATTATACACGACATATACATGAATATGACTGTTTAAATACTTGAAAACGGTGTTTTGTATGCTTTTGCATGTTTAAAACAGCATTTTTATCTTGCATTCACTAACATTAGCTATTATACACGACAGAAACATGAATATGACAGTTAAAATACTTGAAAACGGTGTTTTGTATGCTTTTGCATGTTTAAAACAGCATTTTTATCTTACTTTCACCAACATTAGCTATTATACACGACAGAAACATGAATATGACAGTTTAAATACTCGAAAACAGCATTTTGTAAGTTTTTGCAAGCTGAAAACAGCTATTTTATCTTGATTTTGCAAACATAAGCCATTGCACACGACATATACATGAATATGACAGTTTAAATACTTGAAAACGGTGTTTTGTATGCTTTTGCTTGCTTAAAACAGCATTTTTATCTTGCTTTCACCAACATTAGCTATTATACACGACAGAAACATGATTATGACAATTTAAATACTTGAAAACAGCATTTTGTATGTTTTTGCAAGCTGAAAACAGCTATTTTATCTTGATTTTGCAAACATAAGCCATTACACACGACATATACATGAATATGACAGTTTAAATACTTGAAAACGGTGTTTTGTATGCTTTTGCATGTTTAAAACAGCATTTTTATCTTGCATTAACTAACATTAGCTATTATACACGACAGAAACATGAATATGACAGTTTAAATACTTGAAAACGGTATTTTGTATGCTTTTGCATGCTTAAAACAGCATTTTTATCTTGCTTTCACCAACATTAGCTATCATACACTACAGAAACATGAATATGACAGTTTAAATTCTTGAAAACAGCATTTTGTACGTTTTTGCAAGCTGAAAACAGCTATTTTATCTTGATTTTGCAAACATAAGCCATTACACACGACATACACATGAATATGACAGTTTAAATACTTGAAAACGGTGTTTTGTATGCTTTTTGCATGCTTAAAACAGCATTTTTATCTTGCTTGCACCATCATTAGCTATTATACACGACATATACATGAATATGACTGTTTAAATACTTGAAAACGGTGTTTTGTATGCTTTTGCATGTTTAAAACAGCATTTTTATCTTGCATTCACTAACATTAGCTATTATACACGACAGAAACATGAATATGACAGTTTAAATACTTGAAAACGGTGTTTTGTATGCTTTTGCATGCTTAAAACAGCATTTTTATCTTGCTTTCACCAACATTAGATATTATACACGACAGAAACATGAATATGACAGTTTAAATACTTGAAAACAGCATTTTGTATGTTTTTGCAAGCTGAAAACAGCTATTTTATCTTGATTTTGCAAACATAAGCCATTACACACGACATATGCATGAATATGTCAGTTTAAATACTTGAAAACGGTGTTTTGTATGCTTTTGCATGCTTAAAACAGCATTTTTATCTTGCTTTCACTAACATTAGCTATTATACACGACAGAAACATGAATATGACAGTTTAAATACTTGAAAACTTTGTTTTGTATGCTTTTGCATGCTTAAAACAGCATTTTTATCTTACTTTCACCAACATTAGCTATTATACACGACAGAAACATGAATATGACAGTTTAAATACTTGAAAACAGCATTTTGTATGTTTTTGCAAGCTGAAAACAGCTATTTTATCTTGATTTTGCAAACATAAGCCATTACACACGACATATACATGAATATGACAGTCTAAATAATTGAAAACGGTGTTTTGAATGCTTTTGCATGTTTAAAACAGCATTTTATCTTGCATTCACAAACATTAGCTATTATACACGACAGAAACATGAATATGACAGTTTAAATACTTGGAAACAGTATTTTGTGTGCTTTTGCATGCTTAAAACAGCATTTTTATCTTGCTTTCACCAACATTAGTTATTATACACTACAGAAACATGAATATGACAATTTAAATACTTGAAAACAGCATTTTGTATGTTTTTGCAAGCTGAAAACAGCTATTTTATCTTGATTTTGCAAACATAAGCCATTACACACGACATATACATGAATATGACAGTTTAAATACTTGAAAACGGTGTTTTGTATGCTTTTGCATGCTTGAAGCATCATTTTTATCTTGCTTTCACCAACATTAGCTATTATACACGACAGAAACATGAATATGACAGTTTAAATACTTGAAAACGGTGTTTTGTATGCTTTTGCATGCTTAAAACAGCATTTTTATCTTGCTTCCACCAACATTAGCTATTATACACGACAGAAACATAAACATGACAGTTTAAATACTTGAAAACAGCATTTTGTATGTTTTTGCAAGCTGAAAACAGCTAATTTATCTTGATTTTCCAAACATAAGCCATTACACATGACATATACATGAATATGACAGTTTAAATTCTTGAAAACGGTGTTTTGTATGCTTTTGCATGCTTAAAACAGCATTTTTATCTTGCTTTCAAAAACATTAGCTATTATACACAACAGAAACATGAATATGACAGTTCAAACACTTTAAAACAGCATTTTGTATGTTTTTGCACGCTAAAAACAGCTATTTTATCTTGATTTTGCAAACATGAGCCATTACACACGACATATACATGAATATGATAGTTTAAATACTTGAAAATGGTGTTTTGTATGATTTTGCATGCTTAAAACAAAATTTTATCTTGCTTTCACCAACATTAGCTACTATACACGACAGAAACATGTATATGACAGTTTAAATACTTGAAAACAGCATTTTGTAA
>CAWWDY010002436.1:0-40977 GCA_963942605.1 Poecilus cupreus
AAGAAACATGAATTTTGTCAGTTTGAATAGTTCAAAACAGCGTTTTTCTATGATTTTTCATGTTTAAAACAGCAATTTTATCGTCATTTCTCATAAATCGCCGTTTCACACGAAAGAAACATGAATTTGTCAGTTTGAATAGTTGAAAACAGCGTTTTTCTATGTTTTTGCAAGTTTAAAACAGCAATTTTATCGTCATTTCACATAAATCGCCGTTTCACACGAAAGAAACATGAATTTGTCAGTTTGAATAGTTCAAAACAGCGTTTTTCTATGTTTTTTCATGTTTAAAACAGCAATTTTATCGTCATTTCTCATAAATCGCCGTTTCACACGAAAGAAACATGAATTTGTCAGTTTGAATAGTTGAAAACAGCGTTTTTCTATGTTTTTGCAAGTTTAAAACAGCAATTTTATCGTCATTTCTCATAAATCGCCGTTTCACACGAAAGAAACATGAATTTGTCAGTTTGAATAGTTCAAAACAGCGTTTTTCTACGTTTTTGCAAGTTTAAAACAGCAATTTTATCGTCGTTTCTCATAAAACGCCGTTTCACACGAAAGAAACATGAAATTGTCAGTTTGAATAGTTAAAAACAGCGTTTTTCTATGTTTTTGCAAGTTTAAAACAGCAATTTTATCGTCATTTCTCATAAATCGCCGTTTCACACGAAAGAAACATGAATTTATCAGTTTGAATAGTTAAAAACAGCGTTTTTCTATGTTTTTGCAAGTTTAAAACAGCAATTTTATCGTCATTTCTCATAAATCGCCGTTTCACACGAAAGAAACATGAATTTATCAGTTTGAATAGTTCAAAACAGCGTTTTCTATGTTTTTGCAAGTTTAAAACAGAAGTTTTATCGTGATTTCACAAAAATCCACCGTTTCGAACGAAAGAAACATGAATTTAACAGTTTGAATAGTTAAAAACAGAGTTTTTCTATGTTTTTGCAAGTTTAAAACAGCAATTTTATCGTCATTTCTCATAAATCGCCGTTTCACACGAAAAAACATGAATTTATCAGTTTGAATAGTTAAAAACAGCGTTTTTCTATGTTTTTGCAAGTTTAAAACAGCAATTTTATCGTCATTTCTCATAAATCGCCGTTTCACACGAAAGAAACATGAATTTGTCAGTTTGAATAGTTCAAAACAGCGTTTTTCTATGTTTTTTCATGTTTAAAACAGCAATTTTATCGTCATTTCTCATAAATCGCCGTTTCACACGAAAGAAACATGAATTTGTCAGTTTGAATAGTTGAAAACAGCGTTTTTCTATGTTTTTGCAAGTTTAAAACAGCAATTTTTTCGTCATTTCTCATAAATCGCCGTTTCACACGAAAGAAACATGAATTTGTCAGTTTGAATAGTTCAAAACAGCGTTTTTCTATGTTTTTTCATGTTTAAAACAGCAATTTTATCGTCATTTCTCATAAATCGCCGTTTCACACGAAAGAAACATGAATTTGTCAGTTTGAATAGTTCAAAACAGCGTTTTTCTATGTTTTTGCAAGTTTAAAACAGCAATTTTATCGTCATTTCTTATAAATCGCCATTTCACACGAAAGAAACATGAATTTGTCAGTTTGAATAGTTCAAAACAGCGTTTTTCTATGTTTTTGCAAGTTTAAAACAGCAATTTTATCGTCATTTCTCATAAAACGCCGTTTCAAACGAAAGAAACCTGAATTTATCAGTTTGAATAGTTCAAAACATCGTTTTTCTATGTTTTTGCAAGTTTAAAACAGAAATTTTATCGTCATTTCTCATAAATCGCCGTTTCACACGAAAGAAACATGAATTTATCAGTTTGAATAGTTCAAAACAGCGTTTTTCTATGTTTTTGCAAGTTTAAAACAGCAGTGTTATCGTGATTTCACAAAAATCCACCGTTTCGAACGAAAGAAACCTGAATTTATCAGTTTGAATAGTTAAAAACAGCGTTTTTCTATGTTTTTGCAAGTTTAAAACAGCAATTTTATCGTCATTTCTCATAAATCGCCGATTCACACGAAAGAAACATGAATTTGTCAGTTTGAATAGTTCAAAACAGCGTTTTTCTATGTTTTTTCATGTTTAAAACAGCAATTTTATCGTCATTTCTCATAAATCGCCGTTTCACAAGAAAGAAACATGAATTTGTCAGTTTGAATAGTTGAAAACAGCGTTTTTCTATGTTTTTGCAAGTTTAAAACAGCAATTTTATCGTCATTTCTCATAAATCGCCGTTTCACACGAAAGAAACATGAAATTGTCAGTTTGAATAGTTCAAAACAGCGTTTTTCTATGTTTTTTCATGTTTAAAACAGCAATTTTATCGTCATTTCTCATAAATCGCCGTTTCACACGAAAGAAACATGAATTTGTCAGTTTGAATAGTTGAAAACAGCGTTTTTCTATGTTTTTGCAAGTTTAAAACAGCAATTTTATCGTCATTTCTCATAAATCGCCGTTTCACACGAAAGAAACATGAATTTGTCAGTTTAAATAGTTCAAAACAGCGTTTTTCTATGTTTTTTCATGTTTAAAACAGCAATTTTATCGTCATTTCTCATAAATCGCCGTTTCACACGAAAGAAACATGAATTTGTCAGTTTGAATAGTTCAAAACAGCGTTTTTCTATGTTTTTGCAAGTTTAAAACAGCAATTTTATCGTCATTTCTCATAAAACGCCGTTTCACACGAAAGAAACCTGAATTTATCAGTTTGAATAGTTCAAAACAGCGTTTTTCTATGTTTTTTCATGTTTAAAACAGCAATTTTATCGTCATTTCTCATAAATCGCCGTTTCAAACGAAAGAAACATGAATTTGTCAGTTTGAATAGTTGAAAACAGCGTTTTTCTATGTTTTTGCAAGTTTAAAACAGCAATTTTATCGTCATTTCTCATAAATCGCCGTTTCACACGAAAGAAACATGAATTTGTCAGTTTGAATAGTTCAAAACAGCGTTTTTCTATGTTTTTGCAAGTTTAAAACAGCAATTTTATCGTCGTTTCTCATAAAACGCCGTTTCACACGAAAGAAACATGAAATTGTCAGTTTGAATAGTTAAAAACAGCGTTTTTCTATGTTTTTGCAAGTTTAAAACAGCAATTTTATCGTCATTTCTCATAAATCGCCGTTTCACACGAAAGAAACCTGAATTTATCAGTTTGAATTGTTAAAAACAGCGTTTTTCTATGTTTTTGCAAGTTTAAAACAGCAATTTTATCGTCATTTCTCATAAATCGCCGTTTCAAACGAAAGAAACATGAATTTATCAGTTTGAATAGTTCAAAACAGCGTTTTTCTATGTTTTTGCAAGTTTAAAACAGAAGTTTTATCGTGATTTCACAAAAATCCACCGTTTCGAACGAAAGAAACATGAATTTATCAGTTTGAATAGTTAAAAACAGCGTTTTTCTATGTTTTTGCAAGTTTAAAACAGCAATTTTATCGTCATTTCTCATAAATCGCCGTTTCACACGAAAGAAACATGAATTTATCAGTTTGAATAGTTAAAAACAGCGTGTTTCTATGTTTTTGCAAGTTTAAAACAGCAATTTTATCGTCATTTCTCATAAATCGCCGTTTCACACGAAAGAAACATGAATTTGTCAGTTTGAATAGTTCAAACCAGCGTTTTTCTATGTTTTTGCAAGTTTAAAACAGCAATTTTATCGTCATTTCTCATAAAACGCCGTTTCACACGAAAGAAACCTGAATTTATCAGTTTGAATAGTTCAAAACAGCGTTTTTCTATGTTTTTGCAAGTTTAAAACAGCAATTTTATCGTCATTTCCCATAAATCGCCGTTTCACACGAAAGAAACCTGAATTTATCAGTTTGAATAGTTAAAAACAGCGTTTTTCTATGTTTTTGCAAGTTTAAAACAGCAATTTTATCGTCATTTCTCATTAATCGCCGTTTCACACGAAAGAAACATGAATTTGTCAGTTTGAATAGTTCAAAACAGCGTTTTTCTATGTTTTTTCATGTTTAAAACAGCAATTTTATCGTCATTTCTCATAAATCGCCGTTTCACACGAAAGAAACATGAATTTGTCAGTTTGAATAGTTGAAAACAGCGTTTTTCTATGTTTTTGCAAGTTTAAAACAGCAATTTTATCGTCATTTCTCATAAATCGCCGTTTCACACGAAAGAAACATGAATTTGTCAGATTGAATAGTTCAAAACAGCGTTTTTCTATGTTTTTTCATGTTTAAAACAGCAATTTTATCGTCATTTCTCATAAATCGCCGTTTCACACGAAAGAAACATGAATTTGTCAGTTTGAATAGTTGAAAACAGCGTTTTTCTATGTTTTTGCAAGTTTAAAACAGCAATTTTATCGTCATTTCTCATAAATCGCCGTTTCACACGAAAGAACATGAATTTGTCAGTTTGAATAGTTAAAAACAGCGTTTTTCTATGTTTTTACAAGTTTAAAACAGCAATTTTATCGTCATTTCTCATAAATCGCCGTTTCACACGAAAGAAACATGAATTTGTCAGTTTGAATAGTTCAAAACAGCGTTTTTCTATGTTTTTTCATGTTTAAAACAGCAATTTTATCGTCATTTCTCATAAATCGCCGTTTCACACGAAAGAAACATGAATTTGTCAGTTTGAATAGTTGAAAACAGCGTTTTTCTATGTTTTTGCAAGTTTAAAACAGCAATTTTATCGTCATTTCACATAAATCGCCGTTTCACACGAAAGAAACATGAATTTGTCAGTTTAAATAGTTGAAAACAGCGTTTTTCTATGTTTTTGCAAGTTTAAAACAGCAATTTTATCGTCATTTCTCATAAATCGCCGTTTCACACGAAAGAAACATGAATTTGTCAGTTTGAATAGTACAAAACAGCGTTTTTCTATGTTTTTGCAAGTTTAAAACAGCAATTTTATCGTCGTTTCTCATAAAACGCCGTTTCACACGAAAGAAATTGTCAGTTTGAATAGTTAAAAACAGCGTTTTTCTATGTTTTTGCAAGTTTAAAACAGCAATTTTATCGTCATTTCCCATAAATCGCCGTTTCACACGAAAGAAACATGAATTTGTCAGTTTGAATAGTTCAAAACAGCGTTTTTCTATGTTTTTGCAAGTTTAAAACAGCAATTTTATCGTCATTTCTTATAAATCGCCATTTCACACGAAAGAAACATGAATTTGTCAGTTTGAATAGTTCAAAACAGCGTTTTTCTATGTTTTTGCAAGTTTAAAACAGCAATTTTATCGTCATTTCTCATAAAACGCCGTTTCAAACGAAAGAAACCTGAATTTATCAGTTTGAATAGTTCAAAACATCGTTTTTCTATGTTTTTGCAAGTTTAAAACAGAAATTTTATCGTCATTTCTCATAAATCGCCGTTTCACACGAAAGAAACATGAATTTATCAGTTTGAATAGTTCAAAACAGCGTTTTTCTATGTTTTTGCAAGTTTAAAACAGCAGTGTTATCGTGATTTCACAAAAATCCACCGTTTCGAACGAAAGAAACCTGAATTTATCAGTTTGAATAGTTAAAAACAGCGTTTTTCTATGTTTTTGCAAGTTTAAAACAGCAATTTTATCGTCATTTCTCATAAATCGCCGATTCACACGAAAGAAACATGAATTTGTCAGTTTGAATAGTTCAAAACAGCGTTTTTCTATGTTTTTTCATGTTTAAAACAGCAATTTTATCGTCATTTCTCATAAATCGCCGTTTCACAAGAAAGAAACATGAATTTGTCAGTTTGAATAGTTGAAAACAGCGTTTTTCTATGTTTTTGCAAGTTTAAAACAGCAATTTTATCGTCATTTCTCATAAATCGCCGTTTCACACGAAAGAAACATGAATTTGTCAGTTTGAATAGTTCAAAACAGCGTTTTTCTATGTTTTTTCATGTTTAAAACAGCAATTTTATCGTCATTTCTCATAAATCGCCGTTTCACACGAAAGAAACATGAATTTGTCAGTTTGAATAGTTCAAAACAGCGTTTTTCTATGTTTTTGCAAGTTTAAAACAGCAATTTTATCGTCATTTCTTATAAATCGCCATTTCACACGAAAGAAACATGAATTTGTCAGTTTGAATAGTTCAAAACAGCGTTTTTCTATGTTTTTGCAAGTTTAAAACAGCAATTTTATCGTCATTTCTCATAAAACGCCGTTTCAAACGAAAGAAACCTGAATTTATCAGTTTGAATAGTTCAAAACATCGTTTTTCTATGTTTTTGCAAGTTTAAAACAGAAATTTTATCGTCATTTCTCATAAATCGCCGTTTCACACGAAAGAAACATGAATTTATCAGTTTGAATAGTTCAAAACAGCGTTTTTCTATGTTTTTGCAAGTTTAAAACAGCAGTGTTATCGTGATTTCACAAAAATCCAACGTTTCGAACGAAAGAAACCTGAATTTATCAGTTTGAATAGTTAAAAACAGCGTTTTTCTATGTTTTTGCAAGTTTAAAACAGCAATTTTATCGTCATTTCTCATAAATCGCCGATTCACACGAAAGAAACATGAATTTGTCAGTTTGAATAGTTCAAAACAGCGTTTTTCTATGTTTTTTCATGTTTAAAACAGCAATTTTATCGTCATTTCTCATAAATCGCCGTTTCACAAGAAAGAAACATGAATTTGTCAGTTTGAATAGTTGAAAACAGCGTTTTTCTATGTTTTTGCAAGTTTAAAACAGCAATTTTATCGTCATTTCTCATAAATCGCCGTTTCACACGAAAGAAACATGAAATTGTCAGTTTGAATAGTTCAAAACAGCGTTTTTCTATGTTTTTTCATGTTTAAAACAGCAATTTTATCGTCATTTCTCATAAATCGCCGTTTCACACGAAAGAAACATGAATTTGTCAGTTTGAATAGTTGAAAACAGCGTTTTTCTATGTTTTTGCAAGTTTAAAACAGCAATTTTATCGTCATTTCTCATAAATCGCCGTTTCACACGAAAGAAACATGAATTTGTCAGTTTAAATAGTTCAAAACAGCGTTTTTCTATGTTTTTTCATGTTTAAAACAGCAATTTTATCGTCATTTCTCATAAATCGCCGTTTCACACGAAAGAAACATGAATTTGTCAGTTTGAATAGTTCAAAACAGCGTTTTTCTATGTTTTTGCAAGTTTAAAACAGCAATTTTATCGTCATTTCTCATAAAACGCCGTTTCACACGAAAGAAACCTGAATTTATCAGTTTGAATAGTTCAAAACAGCGTTTTTCTATGTTTTTTCATGTTTAAAACAGCAATTTTATCGTCATTTCTCATAAATCGCCGTTTCAAACGAAAGAAACATGAATTTGTCAGTTTGAATAGTTGAAAACAGCGTTTTTCTATGTTTTTGCAAGTTTAAAACAGCAATTTTATCGTCATTTCTCATAAATCGCCGTTTCACACGAAAGAAACATGAATTTGTCAGTTTGAATAGTTCAAAACAGCGTTTTTCTATGTTTTTGCAAGTTTAAAACAGCAATTTTATCGTCGTTTCTCATAAAACGCCGTTTCACACGAAAGAAACATGAAATTGTCAGTTTGAATAGTTAAAAACAGCGTTTTTCTATGTTTTTGCAAGTTTAAAACAGCAATTTTATCGTCATTTCTCATAAATCGCCGTTTCACACGAAAGAAACCTGAATTTATCAGTTTGAATTGTTAAAAACAGCGTTTTTCTATGTTTTTGCAAGTTTAAAACAGCAATTTTATCGTCATTTCTCATAAATCGCCGTTTCAAACGAAAGAAACATGAATTTATCAGTTTGAATAGTTCAAAACAGCGTTTTTCTATGTTTTTGCAAGTTTAAAACAGAAGTTTTATCGTGATTTCACAAAAATCCACCGTTTCGAACGAAAGAAACATGAATTTATCAGTTTGAATAGTTAAAAACAGCGTTTTTCTATGTTTTTGCAAGTTTAAAACAGCAATTTTATCGTCATTTCTCATAAATCGCCGTTTCACACGAAAGAAACATGAATTTATCAGTTTGAATAGTTAAAAACAGCGTGTTTCTATGTTTTTGCAAGTTTAAAACAGCAATTTTATCGTCATTTCTCATAAATCGCCGTTTCACACGAAAGAAACATGAATTTGTCAGTTTGAATAGTTCAAACCAGCGTTTTTCTATGTTTTTGCAAGTTTAAAACAGCAATTTTATCGTCATTTCTCATAAAACGCCGTTTCACACGAAAGAAACCTGAATTTATCAGTTTGAATAGTTCAAAACAGCGTTTTTCTATGTTTTTGCAAGTTTAAAACAGCAATTTTATCGTCATTTCCCATAAATCGCCGTTTCACACGAAAGAAACCTGAATTTATCAGTTTGAATAGTTAAAAACAGCGTTTTTCTATGTTTTTGCAAGTTTAAAACAGCAATTTTATCGTCATTTCTCATTAATCGCCGTTTCACACGAAAGAAACATGAATTTGTCAGTTTGAATAGTTCAAAACAGCGTTTTTCTATGTTTTTTCATGTTTAAAACAGCAATTTTATCGTCATTTCTCATAAATCGCCGTTTCACACGAAAGAAACATGAATTTGTCAGTTTGAATAGTTGAAAACAGCGTTTTTCTATGTTTTTGCAAGTTTAAAACAGCAATTTTATCGTCATTTCTCATAAATCGCCGTTTCACACGAAAGAAACATGAATTTGTCAGATTGAATAGTTCAAAACAGCGTTTTTCTATGTTTTTTCATGTTTAAAACAGCAATTTTATCGTCATTTCTCATAAATCGCCGTTTCACACGAAAGAAACATGAATTTGTCAGTTTGAATAGTTGAAAACAGCGTTTTTCTATGTTTTTGCAAGTTTAAAACAGCAATTTTATCGTCATTTCTCATAAATCGCCGTTTCACACGAAAGAACATGAATTTGTCAGTTTGAATAGTTAAAAACAGCGTTTTTCTATGTTTTTACAAGTTTAAAACAGCAATTTTATCGTCATTTCTCATAAATCGCCGTTTCACACGAAAGAAACATGAATTTGTCAGTTTGAATAGTTCAAAACAGCGTTTTTCTATGTTTTTTCATGTTTAAAACAGCAATTTTATCGTCATTTCTCATAAATCGCCGTTTCACACGAAAGAAACATGAATTTGTCAGTTTGAATAGTTGAAAACAGCGTTTTTCTATGTTTTTGCAAGTTTAAAACAGCAATTTTATCGTCATTTCACATAAATCGCCGTTTCACACGAAAGAAACATGAATTTGTCAGTTTAAATAGTTGAAAACAGCGTTTTTCTATGTTTTTGCAAGTTTAAAACAGCAATTTTATCGTCATTTCTCATAAATCGCCGTTTCACACGAAAGAAACATGAATTTGTCAGTTTGAATAGTACAAAACAGCGTTTTTCTATGTTTTTGCAAGTTTAAAACAGCAATTTTATCGTCGTTTCTCATAAAACGCCGTTTCACACGAAAGAAATTGTCAGTTTGAATAGTTAAAAACAGCGTTTTTCTATGTTTTTGCAAGTTTAAAACAGCAATTTTATCGTCATTTCCCATAAATCGCCGTTTCACACGAAAGAAACATGAATTTGTCAGTTTGAATAGTTCAAAACAGCGTTTTTCTATGTTTTTGCAAGTTTAAAACAGCAATTTTATCGTCATTTCTCATAAATCGCCGTTTCACACGAAAGAAACATGAATTTATCAGTTTGAATAGTTCAAAACAGCGTTTTTCTATGTTTTTGCAAGTTTAAAACAGCAGTTTTATCGTGATTTCACAAAAATCCACCGTTTTGAACGAAAGAAACCTGAATTTATCAGTTTGAATAGTTAAAAACAGCGTTTTTCTATGTTTTTGCAAGTTTAAAACAGCAATTTTATCGTCATTTCTCATTAATCGCCGTTTCACACGAAAGAAACATGAATTTGTCAGTTTGAATAGTTCAAAACAGCGTTTTTCTATGTTTTTGCAAGTTTAAAACAGCAATTTTATCGTCATTTCACATAAATCGCCGTTTCACACGAAAGAAACATGAATTTGTCAGTTTGAATAGTTCAAAACATCGTTTTTCTATGTTTTTTCATGTTTAAAACAGCAATTTTATCGTCATTTCTCATAAATCGCCGTTTCACACGAAAGAAACATGAATTTGTCAGTTTGAATAGTTGAAAACAGCGTTTTTCTATGTTTTTGCAAGTTTAAAACCGCAATTTTATCGTCATTTCTCATAAATCGCCGTTTCACACGAAAGAAACATGAATTTGTCAGTTTGAATTGTTAAAAACAGCGTTTTTCTATGTTTTTGCAAGTTTAAAACAGCAATTTTATCGTCATTTCTCATAAATCGCCGTTTCAAACGAAAGAAACATGAATTTATCAGTTTGAATAGTTCAAAACAGCGTTTTTCTATGTTTTTGCAAGTTTAAAACAGAAGTTTTATCGTGATTTCACAAAAATCCACCGTTTCGAACGAAAGAAACATGAATTTATCAGTTTGAATAGTTAAAAACAGCGTTTTTCTATGTTTTTGCAAGTTTAAAACAGCAATTTTATCGTCATTTCTCATAAATCGCCGTTTCACACGAAAGAAACATGAATTTATCAGTTAGAATAGTTAAAAACAGCGTGTTTCTATGTTTTTGCAAGTTTAAAACAGCAATTTTATCGTCATTTCTCATAAATCGCCGTTTCACACGAAAGAAACATGAATTTGTCAGTTTGAATAGTTCAAACCAGCGTTTTTCTATGTTTTTGCAAGTTTAAAACAGCAATTTTATCGTCATTTCTCATAAAACGCCGTTTCACACGAAAGAAACCTGAATTTATCAGTTTGAATAGTTCAAAACAGCGTTTTTCTATGTTTTTGCAAGTTTAAAACAGCAATTTTATCGTCATTTCCCATAAATCGCCGTTTCACACGAAAGAAACCTGAATTTATCAGTTTGAATAGTTAAAAACAGCGTTTTTCTATGTTTTTGCAAGTTTAAAACAGCAATTTTATCGTCATTTCTCATTAATCGCCGTTTCACACGAAAGAAACATGAATTTGTCAGTTTGAATAGTTCAAAACAGCGTTTTTCTATGTTTTTTCATGTTTAAAACAGCAATTTTATCGTCATTTCTCATAAATCGCCGTTTCACACGAAAGAAACATGAATTTGTCAGTTTGAATAGTTGAAAACAGCGTTTTTCTATGTTTTTGCAAGTTTAAAACAGCAATTTTATCGTCATTTCTCATAAATCGCCGTTTCACACGAAAGAAACATGAATTTGTCAGATTGAATAGTTCAAAACAGCGTTTTTCTATGTTTTTTCATGTTTAAAACAGCAATTTTATCGTCATTTCTCATAAATCGCCGTTTCACACGAAAGAAACATGAATTTGTCAGTTTGAATAGTTGAAAACAGCGTTTTTCTATGTTTTTGCAAGTTTAAAACAGCAATTTTATCGTCATTTCTCATAAATCGCCGTTTCACACGAAAGAACATGAATTTGTCAGTTTGAATAGTTCAAAACAGCGTTTTTCTATGTTTTTGCAAGTTTAAAACAGCAATTTTATCGTCGTTTCTCATAAAACGCCGTTTCACACGAAAGAAATTGTCAGTTTGAATAGTTAAAAACAGCGTTTTTCTATGTTTTTGCAAGTTTAAAACAGCAATTTTATCGTCGTTTCTCATAAAACGCCGTTTCACACGAAAGAAATTGTCAGTTTGAATAGTTAAAAACAGCGTTTTTCTATGTTTTTGCAAGTTTAAAACAGCAATTTTATCGTCATTTCCCATAAATCGCCGTTTCACACGAAAGAAACATGAATTTGTCAGTTTGAATAGTTCAAAACAGCGTTTTTCTATGTTTTTTCATGTTTAAAACAGCAATTTTATCGTCATTTCTCATAAATCGCCGTTTCACACGAAAGAAACATGAATTTGTCAGTTTGAATAGTACAAAACAGCGTTTTTCTATGTTTTTGCAAGTTTAAAACAGCAATTTTATCGTCGTTTCTCATAAAACGCCGTTTCACACGAAAGAAATTGTCAGTTTGAATAGTTAAAAACAGCGTTTTTCTATGTTTTTGCAAGTTTAAAACAGCAATTTTATCGTCATTTCCCATAAATCGCCGTTTCACACGAAAGAAACATGAATTTGTCAGTTTGAATAGTTCAAAACAGCGTTTTTCTATGTTTTTTCATGTTTAATACAGCAATTTTATCGTCATTTCTCATAAATCGCCGTTTCACACGAAAGAAACATGAATTTGTCAGTTTGAATAGTTCAAAACAGCGTTTTTCTATGTTTTTGCAAGTTTAAAACAGCAATTTTATCGTCATTTCTCATAAATCGCCGTTTCACACGAAAGAAACATGAATTTATCAGTTTGAATAGTTCAAAACAGCGTTTTTCTATGTTTTTGCAAGTTTAAAACAGCAGTTTTATCGTGATTTCACAAAAATCCACCGTTTTGAACGAAAGAAACCTGAATTTATCAGTTTGAATAGTTAAAAACAGCGTTTTTCTATGTTTTTGCAAGTTTAAAACAGCAATTTTATCGTCATTTCTCATTAATCGCCGTTTCACACGAAAGAAACATGAATTTGTCAGTTTGAATAGTTCAAAACAGCGTTTTTCTATGTTTTTTCATGTTTAAAACAGCAATTTTATCGTCATTTCTCATAAATCGCCGTTTCACACGAAAGAAACATGAATTTGTCAGTTTGAATAGTTGAAAACAGCGTTTTTCTATGTTTTTGCAAGTTTAAAACAGCAATTTTATCGTCATTTCTCATAAATCGCCGTTTCACACGAAAGAAACATGAATTTGTCAGTTTGAATAGTTCAAAACAGCGTTTTTCTATGTTTTTTCATGTTTAAAACAGCAATTTTATCGTCATTTCTCATAAATCGCCGTTTCACACGAAAGAAACATGAATTTGTCAGTTTGAATAGTTGAAAACAGCGTTTTTCTATGTTTTTGCAAGTTTAAAACAGCAATTTTATCGTCATTTCTCATAAATCGCCGTTTCACACGAAAGAAACATGAATTTGTCAGTTTGAATAGTTCAAAACAGCGTTTTTCTATGTTTTTGCAAGTTTAAAACAGCAATTTAATCGTCGTTTCTCATAAAACGCCGTTTCACACAAAAGAAACATGAAATTGTCAGTTTGAATAGTTAAAAACAGCGTTTTTCTATGTTTTTGCAAGTTTAAAACAGCAATTTTATCGTCATTTCTCATAAATCGCCGTTTCACACGAAAGAAACCTGAATTTATCAGTTTGAATAGTTAAAAACAGCGTTTTTCTATGTTTTTGCAAGTTTAAAGAAGCAATTTTATCGTCATTTCTCATAAATCGCCGTTTCACACGAAAGAAACATGAATTTGTCAGTTTGAATAGTTCAAAACAGCGTTTTTCTATGTTTTTTCATGTTTAAAACAGCAATTTTATCGTCATTTCTCATAAATCGCCGTTTTACACGAAAGAAACATGAATTTGTCAGTTTGAATAGTTGAAAACAGCGTTTTTCTATGTTTTTGCAAGTTTAAAACAGCAATTTTATCGTCATTTCACATAAATCGCCGTTTCACACGAAAGAAACATGAATTTGTCAGTTTGAATAGTTCAAAACAGCGTTTTTCTATGTTTTTTCATGTTTAAAACAGCAATTTTATCGTCATTTCTCATAAATCGCCGTTTCACACGAAAGAAACATGAATTTGTCAGTTTGAATAGTTGAAAACAGCGTTTTTCTATGTTTTTGCAAGTTTAAAACAGCAATTTTATCGTCATTTCTCATAAATCGCCGTTTCACACGAAAGAAACATGAATTTGTCAGTTTGAATAGTTCAAAACAGCGTTTTTCTATGTTTTTGCAAGTTTAAAACAGCAGTTTTATCGTGATTTCACAAAAATCCACCGTTTCGAACGAAAGAAACCTGAATTTATCAGTTTGAATAGTTAAAAACAGCGTTTTTCTATGTTTTTGCAAGTTTAAAACAACAATTTTATCGTCATTTCTCATAAATCGCCGTTTCACACGAAAGAAACATGAATTTGTCAGTTTGAATAGTTCAAAACAGCGTTTTTCTATGTTTTTTCATGTTTAAAACAGCAATTTTATCGTCATTTCTCATAAATCGCCGTTTCACACGAAAGAAACATGAATTTGTCAGTTTGAATAGTTGAAAACAGCGTTTTTCTATGTTTTTGCAAGTTTAAAACAGCAATTTTATCGTCATTTCTCATAAATCGCCGTTTCACACGAAAGAAACATGAATTTGTCAGTTTGAATAGTTCAAAACAGCGTTTTTCTATGTTTTTGCAAGTTTAAAACAGCAATTTTATCGTCGTTTCTCATAGAACGCCGTTTCACACGAAAGAAATTGTCAGTTTGAATAGTTAAAAACAGCGTTTTTCTATGTTTTTGCAAGTTTAAAACAGCAATTTTATCGTCATTTCTCATAAATCGCCGTTTCACACGAAAGAAACCTGAATTTATCAGTTTGAATAGTTAAAAACAGCGTTTTTCTATGTTTTTGCAAGTTTAAAACAGCAATTTTATCGTCATTTCTAATAAATCGCCGTTTCACACGAAAGAAACATGAATTTATCAGTTTGAATAGTTCAAAACAGCGTTTTTCTATGTTTTTGCAAGTTTAAAACAGAAGTTTTATCGTGATTTCACAAAAATCCACCGTTTCGAACGAAAGAAACATGAATTTATCAGTTTGAATAACTATTCAGCGTTTTTCTATGTTTTTGCAAGTTTAAAACAGCAATTTTATCGTCATTTCTCATAAATCGCCGTTTCACACGAAAGAAACATGAATTTATCAGTTTGAATAGTTAAAAACAGCGTTTTTCTATGTTTTTGCAAGTTTAAAACAGCAATTTTATCGTCATTTCTCATAAATCGCCGTTTCACACGAAAGAAACATGAATTTGTCAGTTTGAATAGTTGAAAACAGCGTTTTTCTATGTTTTTTCATGTTTAAAACAGCAATTTTATCGTCATTTCTCATAAATCGCCGTTTCACACGAAAGAAACATGAATTTGTCAGTTTGAATAGTTCAAAACAGCGTTTTTCTATGTTTTTTCATGTTTAAAACAGCAATTTTATCGTCATTTCTCATAAATCGCCGTTTCACACGAAAGAAACATGAATTTGTCAGTTTGAATAGTTCAAAACAGCGTTTTTCTATGTTTTTGCAAGTTTAAAACAGCAATTTTATCGTCATTTCTCATAAATCGCCGTTTCACACGAAAGAAACATGAATTTGTCAGTTTGAATAGTTCAAAACAGCGTTTTTCTATGTTTTTTCATGTTTAAAACAGCAATTTTATCGTCATTTCTCATAAATCGCCGTTTCACACGAAAGAAACATGAATTTATCAGTTTGAATAGTTCAAAACAGCGTTTTTCTATGTTTTTGCAAGTTTATAACAGAAGTTTTATCGTGATTTCACAAAAATCCACCGTTTCGAACGAAAGAAACATGAATTTATCAGTTTGAATAGTTAAAAACAGCGTTTTTCTATGTTTTTGCAAGTTTAAAACAGCAATTTTATCGTCATTTCTCATAAATCGCCGTTTCACACGAAAGAAACATGAATTTATCAGTTTGAATAGTTAAAAACAGCGTTTTTCTATGTTTTTGCAAGTTTAAAACAGCAGTTTTATCGTGATTTCACAAAAATCCACCGTTTCGAACGAAAGAAACCTGAATTTATCAGTTTGAATAGTTAAAAACAGCGTTTTTCTATGTTTTTGCAAGTTTAAAACAGCAATTTTATCGTCATTTCTCATTAATCGCCGTTTCACACGAAAGAAACATGAATTTGTCAGTTTGAATAGTTCAAAACAGCGTTTTTCTATGTTTTTTCATGTTTAAAACAGCAATTTTATCGTCATTTCTCATAAATCGCCGTTTCACACGAAAGAAACATGAATTTGTCAGTTTGAATAGTTCAAAACAGCGTTTTTCTATGTTTTTGCAAGTTTAAAACAGCAATTTAATCGTCGTTTCTCATAAAACGCCGTTTCACACGAAAGAAACATGAAATTGTCAGTTTGAATAGTTAAAAACAGCGTTTTTCTATGTTTTTGCAAGTTTAAAACAGCAATTTTATCGTCATTTCTCATAAATCGCCGTTTCACACGAAAGAAACCTGAATTTATCAGTTTGAATAGTTAAAAACAGCGTTTTTCTATGTTTTTGCAAGTTTAAAACAGCAATTTTATCGTCATTTCTCATAAATCGCCGTTTCACACGAAAGAAACATGAATTTGTCAGTTTGAATAGTTCAAAACAGCGTTTTTCTATGTTTTTTCATGTTTAAAACAGCAATTTTATCGTCATTTCTCATAAATCGCCGTTTTACACGAAAGAAACATGAATTTGTCAGTTTGAATAGTTGAAAACAGCGTTTTTCTATGTTTTTGCAAGTTTAAAACAGCAATTTTATCGTCATTTCACATAAATCGCCGTTTCACACGAAAGAAACATGAATTTGTCAGTTTGAATAGTTCAAAACAGCGTTTTTCTATGTTTTTTCATGTTTAAAACAGCAATTTTATCGTCATTTCTCATAAATCGCCGTTTCACACGAAAGAAACATGAATTTGTCAGTTTGAATAGTTGAAAACAGCGTTTTTCTATGTTTTTGCAAGTTTAAAACAGCAATTTTATCGTCATTTCTCATAAATCGCCGTTTCACACGAAAGAAACATGAATTTGTCAGTTTGAATAGTTCAAAACAGCGTTTTTCTATGTTTTTGCAAGCTGTTTTAACAGCAGTTTATCGTGATTTCACAAAAATCCACCGTTTCGAACGAAAGAAACCTGAATTTATCAGTTTGAATAGTTAAAAACAGCGTTTTTCTATGTTTTTGCAAGTTTAAAACAGCAATTTTATCGTCATTTCTCATAAATCGCCGTTTCACACGAAAGAAACATGAATTTGTCAGTTTGAATAGTTCAAAACAGCGTTTTTCTATGTTTTTTCATGTTTAAAACAGCAATTTTATCGTCATTTCTCATAATTCGCCGTTTCACACGAAAGAAACATGAATTTGTCAGTTTGAATAGTTGAAAACAGCGTTTTTCTATGTTTTTGCAAGTTTAAAACAGCAATTTTATCGTCATTTCTCATAAATCGCCGTTTCACACGAAAGAAACATGAATTTGTCAGTTTGAATAGTTCAAAACAGCGTTTTTCTATGTTTTTGCAAGTTTAAAACAGCAATTTTATCGTCGTTTCTCATAGAACGCCGTTTCACACGAAAGAAATTGTCAGTTTGAATAGTTAAAAACAGCGTTTTTCTATGTTTTTGCAAGTTTAAAACAGCAATTTTATCGTCATTTCTCATAAATCGCCGTTTCACACGAAAGAAACCTGAATTTATCTGTTTGAATAGTTAAAAACAGCGTTTTTCTATGTTTTTGCAAGTTTAAAACAGCAATTTTATCGTCATTTCTAATAAATCGCCGTTTCACACGAAAGAAACATTAATTTATCAGTTTGAATAGTTCAAAACAGCGTTTTTCTATGTTTTTGCAAGTTTAAAACAGAAGTTTTATCGTGATTTCACAAAAATCCACCGTTTCGAACGAAAGAAACATGAATTTATCAGTTTGAATAGTTAAAAACAGCGTTTTTCTATGTTTTTGCAAGTTTAAAACAGCAATTTTATCGTCATTTCTCATAAATCGCCGTTTCACACGAAAGAAACATGAATTTATCAGTTTGAATAGTTAAAAACAGCGTTTTTCTATGTTTTTGCAAGTTTAAAACAGCAATTTTATCGTCATTTCTCATAAATCGCCGTTTCACACGAAAGAAACATGAATTTGTCAGTTTGAATAGTTCAAAACAGCGTTTTTCTATGTTTTTGCAAGTTTAAAACAGCAATTTTATCGTCATTTCTCATAAATCGCCGTTTCACACGAAAGAAACCTGAATTTATCTGTTTGAATAGTTAAAAACAGCGTTTTTCTATGTTTTTGCAAGTTTAAAACAGCAATTTTATCGTCATTTCTAATAAATCGCCGTTTCACACGAAAGAAACATTAATTTATCAGTTTGAATAGTTCAAAACAGCGTTTTTCTATGTTTTTGCAAGTTTAAAACAGAAGTTTTATCGTGATTTCACAAAAATCCACCGTTTCGAACGAAAGAAACATGAATTTATCAGTTTGAATAGTTAAAAACAGCGTTTTTCTATGTTTTTGCAAGTTTAAAACAGCAATTTTATCGTCATTTCTCATAAATCGCCGTTTCACACGAAAGAAACATGAATTTATCAGTTTGAATAGTTAAAAACAGCGTTTTTCTATGTTTTTGCAAGTTTAAAACAGCAATTTTATCGTCATTTCTCATAAATCGCCGTTTCACACGAAAGAAACATGAATTTGTCAGTTTGAATAGTTGAAAACAGCGTTTTTCTATGTTTTTTCATGTTTAAAACAGCAATTTTATCGTCATTTCTCATAAATCGCCGTTTCACACGAAAGAAACATGAATTTGTCAGTTTGAATAGTTCAAAACAGCGTTTTTCTATGTTTTTTCATGTTTAAAACAGCAATTTTATCGTCATTTCTCATAAATCGCCGTTTCACACGAAAGAAACATGAATTTGTCAGTTTGAATAGTTCAAAACAGCGTTTTTCTATGTTTTTGCAAGTTTAAAACAGCAATTTTATCGTCATTTCTCATAAATCGCCGTTTCACACGAAAGAAACATGAATTTGTCAGTTTGAATAGTTCAAAACAGCGTTTTTCTATGTTTTTTCATGTTTAAAACAGCAATTTTATCGTCATTTCTCATAAATCGCCGTTTCACACGAACGAAACATGAATTTATTAGTTTGAATAGTTCAAAACAGCGTTTTTCTATGTTTTTGCAAGTTTAAAACAGAAGTTTTATCGTGATTTCACAAAAATCCACCGTTTCGAACGAAAGAAACATGAATTTATCAGTTTGAATAGTTAAAAACAGCGTTTTTCTATGTTTTTGCAAGTTTAAAACAGCAATTTTATCGTCATTTCTCATAAATCGCCGTTTCACACGAAAGAAACATGAATTTATCAGTTTGAATAGTTAAAAACAGGGTTTTTCTATGTTTTTGCAAGTTTAAAACAGCAATTTTATCGTCATTTCTCATAAATCGCCGTTTCACACGAAAGAAACATGAATTTGTCAGTTTGAATAGTTGAAAACAGCGTTTTTCTATGTTTTTTCATGTTTAAAACAGCAATTTTATCGTCATTTCTCATAAATCGCCGTTTCACACGAAAGAAACATGAATTTGTCAGTTTGAATAGTTCAAAACAGCGTTTTTCTATGTTTTTTCATGTTTAAAACAGCAATTTTATCGTCATTTCTCATAAATCGCCGTTTCACACGAAAGAAACATGAATTTGTCAGTTTGAATAGTTCAAAACAGCGTTTTTCTATGTTTTTGCAAGTTTAAAACAGCAATTTTATCGTCATTTCTCATAAATCGCCGTTTCACACGAAAGAAACATGAATTTGTCAGTTTGAATAGTTCAAAACAGCGTTTTTCCATGTTTTTTCATGTTTAAAACAGCAATTTTATCGTCATTTCTCATAAATCGCCGTTTCACACGAAAGAAACATGAATTTATCATCAGTTTGAATAGTTCAAAACAGCGTTTTTCTATGTTTTTGCAAGTTTAAAACAGCAGTTTTATCGTGATTTCACAAAAATCCACCGTTTCGAACGAAAGAAACCTGAATTTATCAGTTTGAATAGTTAAAAACAGCGTTTTTCTATGTTTTTGCAAGTTTAAAACAGCAATTTTATCGTCATTTCTCATAAATCGCCGTTTCGCACGCAAGAAACATGAATTTGTCAGTTTGAATAGTTCAAAACAGCGTTTTTCTATGTTTTTTCATGTTTAAAACAGCAATTTTATCGTCATTTCTCATAAATCGCCGTTTCACACGAAAGAAACATGAATTTGTCAGTTTGAATAGTTGAAAACAGCGTTTTTCTATGTTTTTGCAAGTTTAAAACAGCAATTTTATCGGCATTTCTCATAAATCGCCGTTTCACACGAAAGAAACTTGAATTTGTCAGTTTGAATAGTTCAAAACAGCGTTTTTCTATGTTTTTGCAAGTTTAAAACAGCAATTTTATCGTCATTTCTCATAAATCGCCGTTTCACACGAAAGAAACATGAATTTGTCAGTTTGAATAGTTCAAAACAGCGTTTTTCTATGTTTTTGCAAGTTTAAAACAGCAATTTTATCGTCATTTCTCATAAAACGCCGTTTCACACGAAAGAAACCTGAATTTATCAGTTTGAATAGTTAAAAACAGCGTTTTTCTATGTTTTTGCAAGTTTAAAACAGAAATTTTATCGTCATTTCTCATAAATCGCCGTTTCACACGAAAGAAACATGAATTTGTCAGTTTGAATAGTTCAAAACAGCGTTTTTCTATGGTTTTGCAAGTTTAAAACAGCAATTTTATCGTCATTTCTCATAAGTCGCCGTTTCACACGAAAGAAACATGAATTTGTCAGTTTGAATAATTCAAAACAGCGTTTTTCTATGTTTTTGCAAGTTTAAAACAGCAATTTTATCGTCATTTCTCATAAATCGCCGTTTCACACGAAAGAAACATGAATTTGTCAGTTTGAATAGTTGAAAACAGCGTTTTTCTATGTTTTTTCATGTTTAAAACAGCAATTTTATCGTCATTTCTCATAAATCGCCGTTTCACACGAAAGAAACATGAATTTGTCAGTTTGAATAGTTCAAAACAGCGTTTTTCTATGTTTTTTCATGTTTAAAACAGCAATTTTATCGTCATTTCTCATAAATCGCCGTTTCACACGAAAGAAACATGAATTTGTCAGTTTGAATAGTTCAAAACAGCGTTTTTCTATGTTTTTGCAAGTTTAAAACAGCAATTTTATCGTCATTTCTCATAAATCGCCGTTTCACACGAAAGAAACATGAATTTGTCAGTTTGAATAGTTCAAAACAGCGTTTTTCTATGTTTTTTCATGTTTAAAACAGCAATTTTATCGTCATTTCTCATAAATCGCCGTTTCACACGAAAGAAACATGAATTTATCAGTTTGAATAGTTCAAAACAGCGTTTTTCTATGTTTTTGCAAGTTTATAACAGAAGTTTTATCGTGATTTCACAAAAATCCACCGTTTCGAACGAAAGAAACATGAATTTATCAGTTTGAATAGTTAAAAACAGCGTTTTTCTATGTTTTTGCAAGTTTAAAACGGCAATTTTATCGTCATTTCTCATAAATCGCCGTTTCACACGAAAGAAACATGAATTTATCAGTTTGAATAGTTAAAAACAGCGTTTTTCTATGTTTTTGCAAGTTTAAAACAGCAGTTTTATCGTGATTTCACAAAAATCCACCGTTTCGAACGAAAGAAACCTGAATTTATCAGTTTGAATAGTTAAAAACAGCGTTTTTCTATGTTTTTGCAAGTTTAAAACAGCAATTTTATCGTCATTTCTCATTAATCGCCGTTTCACACGAAAGAAACATGAATTTGTCAGTTTGAATAGTTCAAAACAGCGTTTTTCTATGTTTTTTCATGTTTAAAACAGCAATTTTATCGTCATTTCTCATAAATCGCCGTTTCACACGAAAGAAACATGAATTTGTCAGTTTAAATAGTTGAAAACAGCGTTTTTCTATGTTTTTGCAAGTTTAAAACAGCAATTTTATCGTCATTTCTCATAAATCGCCGTTTCACACGAAAGAAACATGAATTTGTCAGTTTAAATAGTTGAAAACAGCGTTTTTCTATGTTTTTGCAAGTTTAAAACAGCAATTTTATCGTCATTTCTCATAAATCGCCGTTTCACACGAAAGAAACATGAATTTGTCAGTTTGAATAGTTCAAAACAGCGTTTTTCTATGTTTTTGCAAGTTTAAAACAGCAATTTAATCGTCGTTTCTCATAAAACGCCGTTTCACACGAAAGAAACATGAAATTGTCAGTTTGAATAGTTAAAAACAGCGTTTTTCTATGTTTTTGCAAGTTTAAAACAGCAATTTTATCGTCATTTCTCATAAATCGCCGTTTCACACGAAAGAAACCTGAATTTATCAGTTTGAATAGTTAAAAACAGCGTTTTTCTATGTTTTTGCAAGTTTAAAACAGCAATTTTATCGTCATTTCTCATAAATCGCCGTTTCACACGAAAGAAACATGAATTTGTCAGTTTGAATAGTTCAAAACAGCGTTTTTCTATGTTTTTTCATGTTTAAAACAGCAATTTTATCGTCATTTCTCATAAATCGCCGTTTCACAAGAAAGAAACATGAATTTGTCAGTTTGAATAGTTCAAAACAGCGTTTTTCTATGTTTTTGCAAGTTTAAAACAGCAATTTTATCGTCATTACTCATAAATCGCCGTTTCACACGAAAGAAACATGAATTTGTCAGTTTGAATAGTTCAAAACAGCGTTTTTCTATGTTTTTTCATGTTTAAAACAGCAATTTTATCGTCATTTCTCATAAATTGCCGTTTCACACGAAAGAAACATGAATTTATCAGTTTGAATAGTTCAAAACAGCGTTTTTCTATGTTTTTGCAAGTTTAAAACAGAAGTTTTATCGTGATTTCACAAAAATCCACCGTTTCGAACGAAAGAAACATGAATTTATCAGTTTGAATAGTTAAAAACAGCGTTTTTCTATGTTTTTGCAAGTTTAAAACAGCAATTTTATCGTCATTTCTCATAAATCGCCGTTTCACACGAAAGAAACATGAATTTATCAGTTTGAATAGTTAAAAACAGCGTTTTTCTATGTTTTTGCAAGTTTAAAACAGCAATTTTATCGTCATTTCTCATAAATCGCCGTTTCACACGAAAGAAACATGAATTTGTCAGTTTGAATAGTTGAAAACAGGGTTTTTCTATGTTTTTTCATGTTTAAAACAGCAATTTTATCGTCATTTCTCATAAATCGCCGTTTCACACGAAAGAAACATGAATTTGTCAGTTTGAATAGTTCAAAACAGCGTTTTTCTATGTTTTTTCATGTTTAAAACAGCAATTTTATCGTCATTTCTCATAAATCGCCGTTTCACACGAAAGAAACATGAATTTGTCAGTTTGAATAGTTCAAAACAGCGTTTTTCTATGTTTTTGCAAGTTTAAAACAGCAATTTTATCGTCATTTCTCATAAATCGCCGTTTCACACGAAAGAAACATGAATTTGTCAGTTTGAATAGTTCAAAACAGCGTTTTTCTATGTTTTTTCATGTTTAAAACAGCAATTTTATCGTCATTTCTCATAAATCGCCGTTTCACACGAAAGAAACCTGAATTTATCAGTTTGAATAGTTAAAAACAGCGTTTTTCTATGTTTTTGCAAGTTTAAAACAGCAATTTTATCGTCATTTCTCATAAATCGCCGTTTCACACGAAAGAAACATGAATTTGTCAGTTTGAATAGTTCAAAACAGCGTTTTTCTATGTTTTTTCATGTTTAAAACAGCAATTTTATCGTCATTTCTCATAAATCGCCGTTTCACAAGAAAGAAACATGAATTTGTCAGTTTGAATAGTTCAAAACAGCGTTTTTCTATGTTTTTGCAAGTTTAAAACAGCAATTTTATCGTCATTACTCATAAATCGCCGTTTCACACGAAAGAAACATGAATTTGTCAGTTTGAATAGTTCAAAACAGCGTTTTTCTATGTTTTTTCATGTTTAAAACAGCAATTTTATCGTCATTTCTCATAAATCGCCGTTTCACACGAAAGAAACATGAATTTATCAGTTTGAATAGTTCAAAACAGCGTTTTTCTATGTTTTTGCAAGTTTAAAACAGAAGTTTTATCGTGATTTCACAAAAATCCACCGTTTCGAACGAAAGAAACATGAATTTATCAGTTTGAATAGTTAAAAACAGCGTTTTTCTATGTTTTTGCAAGTTTAAAACAGCAATTTTATCGTCATTTCTCATAAATCGCCGTTTCACACGAAAGAAACATGAATTTATCAGTTTGAATAGTTAAAAACAGCGTTTTTCTATGTTTTTGCAAGTTTAAAACAGCAATTTTATCGTCATTTCTCATAAATCGCCGTTTCACACGAAAGAAACATGAATTTGTCAGTTTGAATAGTTGAAAACAGGGTTTTTCTATGTTTTTTCATGTTTAAAACAGCAATTTTATCGTCATTTCTCATAAATCGCCGTTTCACACGAAAGAAACATGAATTTGTCAGTTTGAATAGTTCAAAACAGCGTTTTTCTATGTTTTTTCATGTTTAAAACAGCAATTTTATCGTCATTTCTCATAAATCGCCGTTTCACACGAAAGAAACATGAATTTGTCAGTTTGAATAGTTCAAAACAGCGTTTTTCTATGTTTTTGCAAGTTTAAAACAGCAATTTTATCGTCATTTCTCATAAATCGCCGTTTCACACGAAAGAAACATGAATTTGTCAGTTTGAATAGTTCAAAACAGCGTTTTTCTATGTTTTTTCATGTTTAAAACAGCAATTTTATCGTCATTTCTCATAAATCGCCGTTTCACACGAAAGAAACATGAATTTATCATCAGTTTGAATAGTTCAAAACAGCGTTTTTCTATGTTTTTGCAAGTTTAAAACAGCAGTTTTATCGTGATTTCACAAAAATCCACCGTTTCGAACGAAAGAAACCTGAATTTTTTAGTTTGAATAGTTAAAAACAGCGTTTTTCTATGTTTTTGCAAGTTTAAAACAGCAATTTTATCGTCATTTCTCATAAATCGCCGTTTCGCACGCAAGAAACATGAATTTGTCAGTTTGAATAGTTCAAAACAGCGTTTTTCTATGTTTTTTCATGTTTAAAACAGCAATTTTATCGTCATTTCTCATAAATCGCCGTTTCACACGAAAGAAACATGAATTTGTCAGTTTGAATAGTTGAAAACAGCGTTTTTCTATGTTTTTGCAAGTTTAAAACAGCAATTTTATCGGCATTTCTCATAAATCGCCGTTTCACACGAAAGAAACTTGAATTTGTCAGTTTGAATAGTTCAAAACAGCGTTTTTCTATGTTTTTGCAAGTTTAAAACAGCAATTTTATCGTCATTTCTCATAAATCGCCGTTTCACACGAAAGAAACATGAATTTGTCAGTTTGAATAGTTCAAAACAGCGTTTTTCTATGTTTTTGCAAGTTTAAAACAGCAATTTTATCGTCATTTCTCATAAAACGCCGTTTCACACGAAAGAAACCTGAATTTATCAGTTTGAATAGTTAAAAACAGCGTTTTTCTATGTTTTTGCAAGTTTAAAACAGAAATTTTATCGTCATTTCTCATAAATCGCCGTTTCACACAAAAGAAACATGAATTTGTCAGTTTGAATAGTTCAAAACAGCGTTTTTCTATGGTTTTGCAAGTTTAAAACAGCAATTTTATCGTCATTTCTCATAAGTCGCCGTTTCACACGAAAGAAACATGAATTTGTCAGTTTGAATAGTTCAAAACAGCGTTTTTCTATGTTTTTGCAAGTTTAAAACAGCAATTTTATCGTCATTTCTCATAAAACGCCGTTTCACACGAAAGAAACCTGAATTTATCAGTTTGAATAGTTAAAAACAGCGTTTTTCTATGTTTTTGCAAGTTTAAAACAGAAATTTTATCGTCATTTCTCATAAATCGCCGTTTCACACGAAAGAAACATGAATTTGTCAGTTTGAATAGTTGAAAACAGCGTTTTTCTATGTTTTTTCATGTTTAAAACAGCAATTTTATCGTCATTTCTCATAAATCGCCGTTTCACACGAAAGAAACATGAATTTGTCAGTTTGAATAGTTCAAAACAGCGTTTTTCTATGTTTTTTCATGTTTAAAACAGCAATTTTATCGTCATTTCTCATAAATCGCCGTTTCACACGAAAGAAACATGAATTTGTCAGTTTGAATAGTTCAAAACAGCGTTTTTCTATGTTTTTGCAAGTTTAAAACAGCAATTTTATCGTCATTTCTCATAAATCGCCGTTTCACACGAAAGAAACATGAATTTGTCAGTTTGAATAGTTCAAAACAGCGTTTTTCTATGTTTTTTCATGTTTAAAACAGCAATTTTATCGTCATTTCTCATAAATCGCCGTTTCACACGAAAGAAACATGAATTTATCAGTTTGAATAGTGCAAAACAGCGTTTTTCTATGTTTTTGCAAGTTTATAACAGAAGTTTTATCGTGATTTCACAAAAATCCACCGTTTCGAACGAAAGAAACATGAATTTATCAGTTTGAATAGTTAAAAACAGCGTTTTTCTATGTTTTTGCAAGTTTAAAACAGCAATTTTATCGTCATTTCTCATAAATCGCCGTTTCACACGAAAGAAACATGAATTTATCAGTTTGAATAGTTAAAAACAGCGTTATTCTATGTTTTTGCAAGTTTAAAACAGCAGTTTTATCGTGATTTCACAAAAATCCACCGTTTCGAACGAAAGAAACCTGAATTTATCAGTTTGAATAGTTAAAAACAGCGTTTTTCTATGTTTTTGCAAGTTTAAAACAGCAATTTTATCGTCATTTCTCATTAATCGCCGTTTCACACGAAAGAAACATGAATTTGTCAGTTTGAATAGTTCAAAACAGCGTTTTTCTATGTTTTTTCATGTTTAAAACAGCAATTTTATCGTCATTTCTCATAAATCGCCGTTTCACACGAAAGAAACATGAATTTGTCAGTTTGAATAGTTGAAAACAGCGTTTTTCTATGTTTTTGCAAGTTTAAAACAGCAATTTTATCGTCATTTCTCATAAATCGCCGTTTCACACGAAAGAAACATGAATTTGTCAGTTTGAATAGTTGAAAACAGCGTTTTTCTATGTTTTTGCAAGTTTAAAACAGCAATTTTATCGTCATTTCTCATAAATCGCCGTTTCACACGAAAGAAACATGAATTTGTCAGTTTGAATAGTTCAAAACAGCGTTTTTCTATGTTTTTGCAAGTTTAAAACAGCAATTTAATCGTCGTTTCTCATAAAACGCCGTTTCACACGAAAGAAACATGAAATTGTCAGTTTGAATAGTTAAAAACAGCGTTTTTCTATGTTTTTGCAAGATTAAAACAGCAATTTTATCGTCATTTCTCATAAATCGCCGTTTCACACGAAAGAAACCTGAATTTATCAGTTTGAATAGTTAAAAACAGCGTTTTTCTATGTTTTTGCAAGTTTAAAACAGCAATTTTATCGTCATTTCTCATAAATCGCCGTTTCACACGAAAGAAACATGAATTTGTCAGTTTGAATAGTTCAAAACAGCGTTTTTCTATGTTTTTTCATGTTTAAAACAGCAATTTTATCGTCATTTCTCATAAATCGCCGTTTTACACGAAAGAAACATGAATTTGTCAGTTTGAATAGTTGAAAACAGCGTTTTTCTATGTTTTTGCAAGTTTTAAACAGCAATTTTATCGTCATTTCACATAAATCGCCGTTTCACACGAAAGAAACATGAATTTGTCAGTTTGAATAGTTCAAAACAGCGTTTTTCTATGTTTTTTCATGTATTAAACAGCAATTTTATCGTCATTTCTCATAAATCGCCGTTTCACACGAAAGAAACATGAATTTGTCAGTTTGAATAGTTGAAAACAGCGTTTTTCTATGTTTTTGCAAGTTTAAAACAGCAATTTTATCGTCATTTCTCATAAATCGCCGTTTCACACGAAAGAAACATGAATTTGTCAGTTTGAATAGTTCAAAACAGCGTTTTTCTATGTTTTTGCAAGCTGTTTTAACAGCAGTTTTATCGTGATTTCACAAAAATCCACCGTTTCGAACGAAAGAAACCTGAATTTATCAGTTTGAATAGTTAAAAACAGCGTTTTTCTATGTTTTTGCAAGTTTAAAACAGCAATTTTATCGTCATTTCTCATAAATCGCCGTTTCACACGAAAGAAACATGAATTTGTCAGTTTGAATAGTTCAAAACAGCGTTTTTCTATGTTTTTTCATGTTTAAAACAGCAATTTTATCGTCATTTCTCATAAATCGCCGTTTCACACGAAAGAAACATGAATTTGTCAGTTTGAATAGTTGAAAACAGCGTTTTTCTATGTTTTTGCAAGTTTAAAACAGCAATTTTATCGTCATTTCTCATAAATCGCCGTTTCACACGAAAGAAACATGAATTTGTCAGTTTGAATAGTTCAAAACAGCGTTTTTCTATGTTTTTGCAAGTTTAAAACAGCAATTTTATCGTCGTTTCTCATAGAACGCCGTTTCACACGAAAGAAATTGTCAGTTTGAATAGTTAAAAACAGCGTTTTTCTATGTTTTTGCAAGTTTAAAACAGCAATTTTATCGTCATTTCTCATAAATCGCCGTTTCACACGAAAGAAACCTGAATTTATCAGTTTGAATAGTTAAAAACAGCGTTTTTCTATGTTTTTGCAAGTTTAAAACAGCAATTTTATCGTCATTTCTAATAAATCGCCGTTTCACACGAAAGAAACATGAATTTATCAGTTTGAATAGTACAAAACAGCGTTTTTCTATGTTTTTGCAAGTTTAAAACAGAAGTTTTATCGTGATTTCACAAAAATCCACCGTTTCGAACGAAAGAAACATGAATTTATCAGTTTGAATAGTTAAAAACAGCGTTTTTCTATGTTTTTGCAAGTTTAAAACAGCAATTTTATCGTCATTTCTCATAAATCGCCGTTTCACACGAAAGAAACATGAATTTATCAGTTTGAATAGTTAAAAACAGCGTTTTTCTATGTTTTTGCAAGTTTAAAACAGCAATTTTATCGTCATTTCTCATAAATCGCTGTTTCACACGAAAGAAACATGAATTTGTCAGTTTGAATAGTTGAAAACAGCGTTTTTCTATGTTTTTTCATGTTTAAAACAGCAATTTTATCGTCATTTCTCATAAATCGCCGTTTCACACGAAAGAAACATGAATTTGTCAGTTTGAGTAGTTCAAAACAGCGTTTTTCTATGTTTTTTCATGTTTAAAACAGCAATTTTATCGTCATTTCTCATAAATCGCCGTTTCACACTAAAGAAACATGAATTTGTCAGTTTGAATAGTTCAAAACAGCGTTTTTCTATGTTTTTGCAAGTTTAAAACAGCAATTTTATCGTCATTTCTCATAAATCGCCGTTTCACACGAAAGAAACATGAATTTGTCAGTTTGAATAGTTCAAAACAGCGTTTTTCTATGTTTTTTCATGTTTAAAACAGCAATTTTATCGTCATTTCTCATAAATCGCCGTTTTACACGAAAGAAACATGAATTTATCAGTTTGAATAGTTAAAAACAGCGTTTTTCTATGTTTTTGCAAGTTTAAAACAGCAATTTTATCGTCATTTCTCATAAATCGCCGTTTCACACGAAAGAAACATGAATTTGTCAGTTTGAATAGTTGAAAACAGCGTTTTTCTATGTTTTTTCATGTTTAAAACAGCAATTTTATCGTCATTTCTCATAAATCGCCGTTTCACACGAAAGAAACATGAATTTGTCAGTTTGAATAGTTCAAAACAGCGTTTTTTTATGTTTTTTCATGTTTAAAACAGCAATTTTATCGTCATTTCTCATAAATCGCCGTTTCACACGAAAGAAACATGAATTTGTCAGTTTGAATAGTTCAAAACAGCGTTTTTCTATGTTTTTGCAAGTTTAAAACAGCAATTTTATCGTCATTTCTCATAAATCGCCGTTTCACACGAAAGAAACATGAATTTGTCAGTTTAAATAGTTCAAAACAGCGTTTTTCTATGTTTTTTCATGTTTAAAACAGCAATTTTATCGTCATTTCTCATAAATCGCCGTTTCACACGAAAGAAACATGAATTTATCAGTTTGAATAGTTCAAAACAGCGTTTTTCTATGTTTTTGCAAGTTTAAAACAGAAGTTTTATCGTGATTTCACAAAAATCCACCGTTTCGAACGAAAGAAACATGAATTTATCAGTTTGAATAGTTAAAAACAGCGTTTTTCTATGTTTTTGCAAGTTTAAAACAGCAATTTTATCGTCATTTCTCATAAATCGCCGTTTCACACGAATGAAACATGAATTTGTCAGTTTGAATAGTTGAAAACAGCGTTTTTCTATGTTTTTTCATGTTTAAAACAGCAATTTTATCGTCATTTCTCATAAATCGCCGTTTCACACGAAAGAAACATGAATTTGTCAGTTTGAATAGTTCAAAACAGCGTTTTTTTTATGTTTTTTCATGTTTAAAACAGCAATTTTATCGTCATTTCTCATAAATCGCCGTTTCACACGAAAGAAACATGAATTTGTCAGTTTGAATAGTTCAAAACAGCGTTTTTCTATGTTTTTGCAAGTTTAAAACAGCAATTTTATCGTCATTTCTCATAAATCGCCGTTTCACACGAAAGAAACATGAATTTGTCAGTTTAAATAGTTCAAAACAGCGTTTTTCTATGTTTTTTCATGTTTAAAACAGCAATTTTATCGTCATTTCTCATAAATCGCCGTTTCACACGAAAGAAACATGAATTTATCAGTTTGAATAGTTCAAAACAGCGTTTTTCTATGTTTTTGCAAGTTTAAAACAGAAGTTTTATCGTGATTTCACAAAAATCCACCGTTTCGAACGAAAGAAACATGAATTTATCAGTTTGAATAGTTAAAAACAGCGTTTTTCTATGTTTTTGCAAGTTTAAAACAGCAATTTTATCGTCATTTCTCATAAATCGCCGTTTCACACGAAAGAAACATGAATTTATCAGTTTGAATAGTTAAAAACAGCGTTTTTCTATGTTTTTGCAAGTTTAAAACAGCAATTTTATCGTCATTTCTCATAAATCGCTGTTTCACACGAAAGAAACATGAATTTGTCAGTTTGAATAGTTGAAAACAGCGTTTTTCTATGTTTTTTCATGTTTAAAACAGCAATTTTATCGTCATTTCTCATAAATCGCCGTTTCACACGAAAGAAACATGAATTTGTCAGTTTGAATAGTTCAAAACAGCGTTTTCCTATGTTTTTTCATGTTTAAAACAGCAATTTTATCGTCATTTCTCATAAATCGCCGTTTCACACGAAAGAAACATGAATTTGTCAGTTTGAATAGTTCAAAACAGCGTTTTTCTATGTTTTTGCAAGTTTAAAACAGCAATTTTATCGTCATTTCTCATAAATCGCCGTTTCACACGAAAGAAACATGAATTTGTCAGTTTGAATAGTTCAAAACAGCGTTTTTCTATGTTTCTCATGTTTAAAACAGCAATTTTATCGTCATTTCTCATAAATCGCCGTTTCACACGAAAGAAACATGAATTTATCAGTTTGAATAGTTAAAAACAGCGTTTTTCTATGTTTTTGCAAGTTTAAAACAGCAATTTTATCGTCATTTCTCATAAATCGCCGTTTCACACGAAAGAAACATGAATTTGTCAGTTTGAATAGTTGAAAACAGCGTTTTTCTATGTTTTTTCATGTTTAAAACAGCAATTTTATCGTCATTTCTCATAAATCGCCGTTTCACACGAAAGAAACATGAATTTGTCAGTTTGAATAGTTCAAAACAGCGTTTTTTAATGTTTTTTCATGTTTAAAACAGCAATTTTATCGTCATTTCTCATAAATCGCCGTTTCACACGAAAGAAACATGAATTTGTCAGTTTGAATAGTTCAAAACAGCGTTTTTCTATGTTTTTGCAAGTTTAAAACAGCAATTTTATCGTCATTTCTCATAAATCGCCGTTTCACACGAAAGAAACATGAATTTGTCAGTTTAAATAGTTCAAAACAGCGTTTTTCTATGTTTTTTCATGTTTAAAACAGCAATTTTATCGTCATTTCTCATAAATCGCCGTTTCACACGAAAGAAACATGAATTTATCAGTTTGAATAGTTCAAAACAGCGTTTTTCTATGTTTTTGCAAGTTTAAAACAGAAGTTTTATCGTGATTTCACAAAAATCCACCGTTTCGAACGAAAGAAACATGAATTTATCAGTTTGAATAGTTAAAAACAGCGTTTTTCTATGTTTTTGCAAGTTTAAAACAGCAATTTTATCGTCATATCTCATAAATCGCCGTTTCACACGAAAGAAACATGAATTTATCAGTTTGAATAGTTAAAAACAGCGTTTTTCTATGTTTTTGCAAGTTTAAAACAGCAATTTTATCGTCATTTCTCATAAATCGCCGTTTCACACGAAAGAAACATGAATTTGTCAGTTTGAATAGTTGAAAACAGCGTTTTTCTATGTGTTTTCATGTTTAAAACAGCAATTTTATCGTCATTTCTCATAAATCGCCGTTTCACACGAAAGAAACATGAATTTGTCAGTTTGAATAGTTCAAAACAGCGTTTTTCTATGTTTTTTCATGTTTAAAACAGCAATTTTATCGTCATTTCTCATAAATCGCCGTTTCACACGAAAGAAACATGAATTTGTCAGTTTGAATAGTTCAAAACAGCGTTTTTCTATGTTTTTTCATGTTTAAAACAGCAATTTTATCGTCATTTCTCATAAATCGCCGTTTCACACGAAAGAAACATGAATTTATCATCAGTTTGAATAGTTCAAAACAGCGTTTTTCTATGTTTTTGCAAGTTTAAAACAGCAGTTTTATCGTGATTTCACAAAAATCCACCGTTTCGAACGAAAGAAACCTGAATTTATCAGTTTGAATAGTTAAAAACAGCGTTTTTCTATGTTTTTGCAAGTTTAAAACAGCAATTTTATCGTCATTTCTCAAAAATCGCCGTTTCGCACGCAAGAAACATGAATTTGTCAGTTTGAATAGTTCAAAACAGCGTTTTTCTATGTTTTTTCATGTTTAAAACAGCAATTTTATCGTCATTTCTCATAAATCGCCGTTTCACACGAAAGAAACATGAATTTGTCAGTTTGAATAGTTGAAAACAGCGTTTTTCTATGTTTTTGCAAGTTTAAAACAGCAATTTTATCGGCATTTCTCATAAATCGCCGTTTCACACGAAAGAAACTTGAATTTGTCAGTTTGAATAGTTCAAAACAGCGTTTTTCTATGTTTTTGCAAGTTTAAAACAGCAATTTTATCGTCATTTCTCATAAATCGCCGTTTCACACGAAAGAAACATGAATTTGTCAGTTTGAATAGTTCAAAACAGCGTTTTTCTATGTTTTTTCATGTTTAAAACAGCAATTTTATCGTCATTTCTCATAAATCGCCGTTTCACACGAAAGAAACATGAATTTGTCAGTTTGAATAGTTCAAAACAGCGTTTTTCTATGTTTTTTCATGTTTAAAACAGCAATTTTATCGTCATTTCTCATAAATCGCCGTTTCACACGAAAGAAACATGAATTTGTCAGTTTGAATAGTTCAAAACAGCGTTTTTCTATGTTTTTGCAAGTTTAAAACAGCAATTTTATCGTCATTTCTCATAAATCGCCGTTTCACACGAAAGAAACATGAATTTGTCAGTTTGAATAGTTCAAAACAGCGTTTTTCTATGTTTTTTCATGTTTAAAACAGCAATTTTATCGTCATTTCTCATAAATCGCCGTTTCACACGAAAGAAACATGAATTTATCAGTTTGAATAGTTAAAAACAGCGTTTTTCTATGTTTTTGCAAGTTTAAAACAGCAATTTTATCGTCATTTCTCATAAATCGCCGTTTCACACGAAAGAAACATGAATTTGTCAGTTTGAATAGTTGAAAACAGCGTTTTTCTATGTTTTTTCATGTTTAAAACAGCAATTTTATCGTCATTTCTCATAAATCGCCCGTTTCACACGAAAGAAACATGAATTTGTCAGTTTGAATAGTTCAAAACAGCGTTTTTCTATGTTTTTGCAAGTTTAAAACAGAAGTTTTATCGTGATTTCACAAAAATCCACCGTTTCGAACGAAAGAAACATGAATTTATCAGTTTGAATAGTTAAAAACAGCGTTTTTCTATGTTTTTGCAAGTTTAAAACAGCAATTTTATCGTCATTTCTCATAAATCGCCGTTTCACACGAAAGAAACATGAATTTATCAGTTTGAATAGTTAAAAACAGCGTTTTTCTATGTTTTTGCAGTTTAAAACAGCAATTTTATCGTCATTTCTCATAAATCGCCGTTTCACACGAAAGAAACATGAATTTGTCAGTGTGAATAGTTGAAAACAGCGTTTTTCTATGTTTTTTCATGTTTTAAAACAGCAATTTTATCGTCATTTCTCATAAATCGCCGTTTCACACGAAAGAAACATGAATTTGTCAGTTTGAATAGTTCAAAACAGCGTTTTTCTATGTTTTTTCATGTTTAAAACAGCAATTTTATCGTCATTTCTCATAAATCGCCGTTTCACACGAAAGAAACATGAATTTGTCAGTTTGAATAGTTCAAAACAGCGTTTTTCTATGTTTTTGCAAGTTTAAAACAGCAATTTTATCGTCATTTCTCATAAATCGCCGTTTCACACGAAAGAAACATGAATTTGTCAGTTTGAATAGTTCAAAACAGCGTTTTTCTATGTTTTTTCATGTTTAAAACAGCAATTTTATCGTCATTTCTCATAAATCGCCGTTTCACACGAAAGAAACATGAATTTATCATCAGTTTGAATAGTTCAAAACAGCGTTTTTCTATGTTTTTGCAAGTTTAAAACAGCAGTTTTATCGTGATTTCACAAAAATCCACCGTTTCGAACGAAAGAAACCTGAATTTATCAGTTTGAATAGTTAAAAACAGCGTTTTTCTATGTTTTTGCAAGTTTAAAACAGCAATTTTATCGTCATTTCTCATAAATCGCCGTTTCGCACGCAAGAAACATGAATTTGTCAGTTTGAATAGTTCAAAACAGCGTTTTCTATGTTTTTTCATGTTTAAAACAGCAATTTTATCGTCATTTCTCATAAATCGCCGTTTCACACGAAAGAAACATGAATTTGTCAGTTTGAATAGTTGAAAACAGCGTTTTTCTATGTTTTTGCAAGTTTAAAACAGCAATTTTATCGGCATTTCTCATAAATCGCCGTTTCACACGAAAGAAACTTGAATTTGTCAGTTTGAATAGTTCAAAACAGCGTTTTTCTATGTTTTTGCAAGTTTAAAACAGCAATTTTATCGTCATTTCTCATAAATCGCCGTTTCACACGAAAGAAACATGAATTTGTCAGTTTGAATAGTTCAAAACAGCGTTTTTCTATGTTTTTGCAAGTTTAAAACAGCAATTTTATCGTCATTTCTCATAAAACGCCGTTTCACACGAAAGAAACCTGAATTTATCAGTTTGAATAGTTAAAAACAGCGTTTTTCTATGTTTTTGCAAGTTTAAAACAGAAATTTTATCGTCATTTCTCATAAATCGCCGTTTCACACGAAAGAAACATGAATTTGTCAGTTTGAATAGTTCAAAACAGCGTTTTTCTATGGTTTTGCAAGTTTAAAACAGCAATTTTATCGTCATTTCTCATAAGTCGCCGTTTCACACGAAAGAAACATGAATTTGTCAGTTTGAATAGTTCAAAACAGCGTTTTTCTATGTTTTTGCAAGTTTAAAACAGCAATTTTATTGTCATTTCTCATAAAACGCCGTTTCACACGAAAGAAACCTGATTTATCAGTTTGAATAGTTAAAAACAGCGTTTTTCTATGTTTTTGCAAGTTTAAAACAGAAATTTTATCGTCATTTCTCATAAATCGCCGTTTCACACGAAAGAAACATGAATTTATCAGTTTGAATAGTTAAAAACAGCGTTTTTCTATGTTTTTGCAAGTTTAAAACAGCAATTTTATCGTCATTTCTCATAAATCGCCGTTTCACACGAAAGAAACATGAATTTGTCAGTTTGAATAGTTGAAAACAGCGTTTTTCTATGTTTTTTCATGTTTAAAACAGCAATTTTATCGTCATTTCTCATAAATCGCCCGTTTCACACGAAAGAAACATGAATTTGTCAGTTTGAATAGTTCAAAACAGCGTTTTTCTATGTTTTTTCATGTTTAAAACAGCAATTTTATCGTCATTTCCTCATAAATCGCCGTTTCACACGAAAGAAACATGAATTTGTCAGTTTGAATAGTTCAAAACAGCGTTTTTCTATGTTTTTGCAAGTTTAAAACAGCAATTTTATCGTCATTTCTCATAAATCGCCCGTTTCACACGAAAGAAACATGAATTTGTCAGTTTGAATAGTTCAAAACAGCGTTTTTCTATGTTTTTTCATGTTTAAAACAGCAATTTTATCGTCATTTCTCATAATCGCCGTTTCACACGAAAGAAACATGAATTTATCATCAGTTTGAATAGTTCAAAACAGCGTTTTTCTATGTTTTTGCAAGTTTAAAACAGCAGTTTTATCGTGATTTCACAAAAATCCACCGTTTCGAACGAAAGAAACCTGAATTTATCAGTTTGAATAGTTAAAAACAGCGTTTTTCTATGTTTTTGCAAGTTTAAAACAGCAATTTTATCGTCATTTCTCATAAATCGCCGTTTCGCACGAAAGAAACATGAATTTGTCAGTTTGAATAGTTCAAAACAGCGTGTTTCTATGTTTTTTCATGTTTAAAACAGCAATTTTATCGTCATTTCTCATAAATCGCCGTTTCACACGAAAGAAACATGAATTTGTCAGTTTGAATAGTTGAAAACAGCGTTTTTCTATGTTTTTGCAAGTTTAAAACAGCAAATTTTATCGTCATTTCTCATAAATCCGCGTTTCACACGAAAGAAACTTGAATTTGTCAGTTTGAATAGTTCAAAACAGCGTTTTTCTATGTTTTTGCAAGTTTAAAACAGCAATTTTATCGTCATTTCTCATAAATCGCCGTTTCACACGAAAGAAACATGAATTTGTCAGTTTGAATAGTTCAAAACAGCGTTTTTCTATGTTTTTGCAAGTTTAAAACAGCAATTTTATCGTCATTCATTTCTCATAAAACGCCGTTTCACACGAAAGAAACCTGAATTTATCAGTTTGAATAGTTAAAAACAGCGTTTTTCTATGTTTTTGCAAGTTTAAAACAGAAATTTTATCGTCATTTCTCATAAATCGCCGTTTCACACGAAAGAAACATGAATTTGTCAGTTTGAATAGTTCAAAACAGCGTTTTTCTATGGTTTTGCAAGTTTAAAACAGCAATTTTATCGTCATTTCTCATAAGTCGCCGTTTCACACGAAAGAAACATGAATTTGTCAGTTTGAGTAGTTCAAAACAGCGTTTTTCTATGTTTTTGCAAGTTTAAAACAGCAATTTTATCGTCATTTCTCATAAAACGCCGTTTCACACGAAAGAAACCTAAATTTATCAGTTTGAATAGTTAAAAACAGCGTTTTTCTATGTTTTTGCAAGTTTAAAACAGAAATTTTATCGTCATTTCTCATAAATCGCCGTTTCACACGAAAGAAACATGAATTTATCAGTTTGAATAGTTCAAAACAGCGTTTTTCTATGTTTTTGCAAGTTTAAAACAGCAGTTTTATCGTGATTTCACAAAAATCCACCGTTTCGAACGAAAGAAACCTGAATTTATCAGTTTGAATAGTTAAAAACAGCGTTTTTCTATGTTTTTGCAAGTTTAAAACAGCAATTTTATCGTCATTTCTTATTAATCGCCGTTTCACACGAAAGAAACATGAATTTGTCAGTTTGAATAGTTCAAAACAGCGTTTTTCTATGTTTTTTCATGTTTAAAACAGCAATTTTATCGTCATTTCTCATAAATCGCCGTTTCACACGAAAGAAACATGAATTTGTCAGTTTGAATAGTTGAAAACAGCGTTTTTCTATGTTTTTGCAAGTTTAAAACAGCAATTTTATCGTCATTTCTCATAAATCGCCGTTTCACACGAAAGAAACATGAATTTGTCAGTTTGAATAGTTCAAAACAGCGTTTTTTCTATGTTTTTTCATGTTTAAAACAGCAATTTTATCGTCATTTCTCATAAATCGCCGTTTCACACGAAAGAAACATGAATTTGTCAGTTTGAATAGTTGAAAACAGCGTTTTTCTATGTTTTTGCAAGTTTAAAACAGCAATTTTATCGTCATTTCTCATAAATCGCCGTTTCACACGAAAGAAACATGAATTTGTCAGTTTGAATTGTTCAAACAGCGTTTTTCTATGTTTTTGCAAGTTTAAAACAGCAATTTAATCGTCGTTTCTCATAAAACGCCGTTTCACACGAAAGAAACATGAATTTGTCAGTTTGAATAGTTGAAAACAGCGTTTTTCTATGTTTTTGCAAGTTTAAAACAGCAATTTTATCGTCATTTCTCATAAATCGCCGTTTCACACGAAAGAAACATGAATTTGTCAGTTTGAATAGTTCAAAACAGCGTTTTTTCTATGTTTTTTCATGTTTAAAACAGCAATTTTATCGTCATTTCTCATAAATCGCCGTTTCACACGAAAGAAACATGAATTTGTCAGTTTGAATAGTTGAAAACAGGGTTTTTCTATGTTTTTGCAAGTTTAAAACAGCAATTTTATCGTCATTTCTCATAAATCGCCGTTTCACACGAAAGAAACATGAATTTGTCAGTTTGAATAGTTCAAAACAGCGTTTTTCTATGTTTTTGCAAGTTTAAAACAGCAATTTAATCGTCGTTTCTCATAAAACGCCGTTTCACACGAAAGAAACATGAAATTGTCAGTTTGAATAGTTAAAAACAGCGTTTTTCTATGTTTTTGCAAGTTTAAAACAGCAATTTTATCGTCATTTCTCATAAATCGCCGTTTCACACGAAAGAAACATGAATTTGTCAGTTTGAATAGTTCAAAATAGCGTTTTTCTATGTTTTTTCATGTTTAAAACAGCAATTTTATCGTCATTTCTCATAAATCGCCGTTTCACACGAAAGAAACATGAATTTGTCAGTTTGAATAGTTGAAAACAGCGTTTTTCTATGTTTTTGCAAGTTTAAAACAGCAATTTATCGTCATTTCACATAAATCGCCGTTTCACACGAAAGAAACATGAATTTGTCAGTTTGAATAGTTCAAAACAGCGTTTTTCTATGTTTTTTCATGTTTAAAACAGCAATTTTATCGTCATTTCTCATAAATCGCCGTTTCACACGAAAGAAACATGAATTTGTCAGTTTGAATAGTTGAAAACAGCGTTTTTCTATGTTTTTGCAAGTTTAAAACAGCAATTTTACCGTCATTTCTCATAAATCGCCGTTTCACACGAAAGAAACATGAATTTGTCAGTTTGAATAGTTCAAAACAGCGTTTTTCTATGTTTTTGCAAGTTTAAAACAGCAGTTTTATCGTGATTTCACAAAAATCCACCGTTTCGAACAAAAGAAACCTGAATTTATCAGTTTGAATAGTTAAAAACAGCGTTTTTCTATGTTTTTGCAAGTTTAAAACAGCAATTTTATCGTCATTTCTCATAAATCGCCGTTTCACACGAAAGAAACATGAATTTGTCAGTTTGAATAGTTCAAAACAGCGTTTTTCTATGTTTTTTCATGTTTAAAACAGCAATTTTATCGTCATTTCTCATAAATCGCCGTTTCACACGAAAGAAACATGAATTTGTCAGTTTGAATAGTTGAAAACAGCGTTTTTCTATGTTTTTGCAAGTTTTAAAACAGCAATTTTATCGTCATTTCTCATAAATCGCCGTTTCACACGAAAGAAACATGAATTTGTCAGTTTGAATAGTTCAAAACAGCGTTTTTCTATGTTTTTGCAAGTTTAAAACAGCAATTTTATCGTCGTTTCTCATAAAACGCCGTTTCACACGAAAGAAATTGTCAGTTTGAATAGTTAAAAAGAGCGTTTTTATATGTTTTTGCAAGTTTAAAACAGCAATTTTATCGTCATTTCACATAAATCGCCGTTTCACACGAAAGAAACCTGAATTTATCAGTTTGAATAGTTAAAAACAGCGTTTTTCTATGTTTTTGCAAGTTTAAAACAGCAATTTTATCGTCATTTCTCATAAATCGCCGTTTCACACCAAAGAAACATGAATTTGTCAGTTTGAATAGTTCAAAACAGCGTTTTTCTATGTTTTTGCAAGTTTAAAACAGCAATTTTATCGTCATTTCTCATAAAACGCCGTTTCACACGAAAGAAACCTGAATTTATCAGTTTGAATAGTTAAAAACAGCGTTTTTCTATGTTTTTGCAAGTTTAAAACAGAAATTTTATCGTCATTTCTCATAAATCGCCGTTTCACACGAAAGAAACATGAATTTGTCAGTTTGAATAGTTCAAAACAGCGTTTTTCTATGTTTTTGCAAGTTTAAAACAGCAATTTTATCGTCATTTCTCATAAATCGCCGTTTCACACGAAAGAAACATGAATTTGTCAGTTTGAATAGTTCAAAACAGCGTTTTTCTATGTTTTTTCAATGTTTAAAACAGCAATTTTATCGTCATTTCTCATAAATCGCCGTTTCACACGAAAGAAACATGAATTTGTCAGTTTGAATAGTTGAAAACAGCGTTTTTCTATGTTTTTGCAAGTTTAAAACAGCAATTTTATCGTCATTTCTCATAAATCGCCGTTTCACACGAAAGAAACTTGAATTTGTCAGTTTGAATAGTTCAAAGCAGCGTTTTTCTATGTTTTTGCAAGTTTAAAACAGCAATTTTATCGTCATTTCTCATAAATCGCCGTTTCACACGAAAGAAACATGAATTTGTCAGTTTGAATAGTTCAAAACAGCGTTTTTTCTATGTTTTTGCAAGTTTAAAACAGCAATTTTATCGTCATTTCTTATAAAACGCCGTTTCACACGAAAGAAACCTGAATTTATCAGTTTGAATAGTTAAAAACAGCGTTTTTCTATGTTTTTGCAAGTTTAAAACAGAAATTTTATCGTCATTTCTCATAAATCGCCGTTTCACACGAAAGAAACATGAATTTGTCAGTTTGAATAGTTCAAAACAGCGTTTTTTCTATGTTTTTTCATGTTTAAAACAGCAATTTTATCGTCATTTCTCTTAAATCGCCGTTTCACACGAAAGAAACATGAATTTGTCAGTTTGAATAGTTGAAAACAGCGTTTTTCTATGTTTTTGCAAGTTTAAAAACAGCAATTTTATCGTCATTTCTCATAAATCGCC
>CAWWDY010002437.1:0-42395 GCA_963942605.1 Poecilus cupreus
AGCAATTTTATATTGATTTCACCAACATGCAAACATAAGCCATTACACACGACATATACATGAATATGACAGCTTAAATACTTGAAAACGGTGTTTTGTATGCTTTTGCATGCTAAAAACAGCAATTTTATCTTGATTTTACCAGCATTAGCCATTATACACGTCAGAAAATAAGAATATGACAGTTAAAATACTTAAAAACAGAGTTTTGTATGTTTTAGCAAGCTGAAAACAGCTATTTAATCTTGATTTTGCAAACATAAGCCATTACACACGACATATACATGAATATGACAGTTTAAATACTTGAAATCGGCGTTTTGTATGCTTTTGCATGTTTAAAACAGCAATTTAATCTTGATTTCACCAACATTAGCCATTATACACGTCAGAAAAAATGAATATGACAGTTTAAATACTTGAAAACAGCGTTTGTATGTTTTTGCAAGCTAAAAACAGCTATTTTATCTTGATTTTGTAAACATAAGCTATTACACACGACATATACATGAATATGACAATTTAAATACTTATAAACGGTGTTTTGTATGCTTTTGCATGCATAAAATAGCAATTTTATCTTGATTTCACCAACATTAGCCATTATACACGACAGAAACATGAATATTACAATTTAAATACTTGAAAACAGCATTTTGTATGTTTTTTCAAGCTGAAAACAGCTATTTTATCTTGATTTTGCAAACATAAGCCATTACACACGACATATACATGCATATGACTGTTTAAAAACTTGAAAACTGTGTTTTGTATGATTTTGCATGCTTAAAACAGCAATTTTATCTTGATTTCACAAACATTTGCCATTATACACGACAGAAACATGAATATGACAGTTTAAATACTTGAAAACAGCATTTTGTATGCTTCTGCAAGCTGAAAACAGTTATTTTATCTTGATTTTGCAAACATAAGCCATTACACACGACATATACATGAATATGACAGTTTATATACTTGAAATCGGCGTGTTGTATGCTTTTGCATGCTTAAAACAGCAATTTTATCTTGATTTCACCAACATTAGCCATTAATCACGACAGAAACATGATTATGACAGTTTATATACTTGAAAACAGCATTTTGTATGTTTTTGCAAGCTGAAAACAGCTACTTTAACTTGATTTTGCAAACATAACCATTACACACGACATATACATGAATATGACAGTTTAAATACTTGAAAACTGTTTTGTATGCTTTTGCATGCATAAAACAGCAATTTTATCTTGATTTCACCAACATTAGCCATTATACACGACAGAAACATGAATATGACAGTTTAAATACTAGAAAACAGCGTTTGAATGTTTTTGCATGCTGAAAACAGCTATTTTATCTTGATTTTGCAAACATAAAACATTACACACGACATATACATGAATATGACAGTTTAAATACTTGAAATCGGCGTTTTGTATGCTTTTGCATGCTTAAAACAGCAATTTTATCTTGATTTCACCAACATTAGCCATTATACACGTCAGAAATATGAATATGACAGTTAAAATACTTAAAAAACGGCGTTTTGTATGTTTTTGCATAGCTCAAAACTGCTATTTTATCTTGATTTTGTAAACATAAGCTATTACACACGACATATACATAAATATGACAATTTAAATACTTATAAACGGTTTTTGTATGCTTTTGCATGCTATAAAATAGCAATTTTATCTTGATTTCACCAACATTAGCCATTATATACGACAGAAACATGAATATTACAATTTAAATACTTGAAAACAGCATTTTGTATGTTTTTTCAAGCTGAAAACAGCTATTTTATCTTGATTTTGCAAACATAAGCCATTACACACGACATATACATGAATATGACTGTTTAAAAACTTGAAAACTGTGTTTTGTATGATTTTGCATGCTTAAAACAGCAATTTTATCTTGATTTCACAAACATTTGCTATTATACACGACAGAAACATGAATAAGACAGTTTAAATACATGAAAACAGCATTTTGTATGTTTCTGCAAGCTGAAAACAGTTATTTTATCTTGATTTTGCAAACATAAGCCATTACACACGACATATACATGAATATGACAGTTTAAATACTTGAAATCGGCGTGTTGTATGCTTTTGCATGCTTAAAACAGCAATTTTATCTTGATTTCACCAACAATAGCCATTATACACAACAGAAACATGAATATGACAATTTAAATACTTGAAAACAGCATTTTGTATGTTTTTGCAAGCTGAAAACAGCTATTTTATCTTGATTTTGCAAACATAAGCCATTACACACGACATATAAATGTATATGACAGTTTAAAAACTTGAAAACGGTGTTTTGTACGCTTTTGCATGCTTAAAACTGCATTTTTATCTTGATTTCACCAACATTAGCCATTATAGACGACAGAAACATGAATATGACAGTTCAAATACTTGAAAACAGCGTTTTGTATGTTTTTGCAAGCTGAAAACAGCTATTTTATCTAGATTTTGCAAACATAAGCCATTACACAAGACATATACATCAATATGACAGTTTAAATACTTGAAAAGGGCGTTTTTATGCTTTTGCAAGCTGAAAACAGCTATTTTATCTTGATTTTGCAAACATAAGCCATTACACACGACATATACATGAATATGACAGTTTAAATACTTGAAAACTGTGTGCATTTTTATCTTGCTTTCACAAACAGTAGCTATTATACATGACAGAGACATGAATATGACAGTTTAAATATTTGAAAACAGCATTTTGTATGTTTTTGCAAGCTGAAAACAGCTATTTTATCTTGATTTTGCAAACATGAGCTATTACACACGACATATCAATGAATATGACAGTTTAAATACTTGAAAACGGTGTTTTGTATGCTTTTGCATGCTTAAAACAGCATTTTTATCTTGCTTTCACCAACATGAGCTTTTATACACGATAAAAACATGAATATGACAGTTTAAATACTTGAAAACAGCATTTTGTATGTTTTTGCAAGCTGAAAACAGCTATTTTATCTTGATTTTGCAAGCATAAGCCATTACACACGACATATACATGAATATGACAGTTTAAATACTTGAAAACAGTGTTTTGTATGCTTTTGTATGCTTAAACAGCATTTTTATATTGCTTTCACCAACATTAGCTATTATACACGACAGAAACATAAATATGACAGTTTAAATACTTGAAAACAGCATTTTGTATGTTTTTGCAAGCTGAAAACAGCTACTTTATCTTGATTTTGCAAACATAAGCCATTACACACGACATATACATGAATATGACAGTTTAAATACTTGAAAACGGTGTGCATTTTTATCTTGCTTTCACCAACATTAGCTATTATACATGACGGATCATGAATATGAGAGTTTAAATACTTGAAAACAGCATTTTGTATGTTTTTGCAAGCTGAAAACAGCTATTTTATCTTGATTTTGCAAACATAAGCCATTACGCACGACATATCCATGAATATGACAGTTTAAATACTTGAAAACGGTGTTTTGTATGCTTTTGCATGCTTAAAACAGCATTTTTATCTTGCTTTCACCAACATTAGCTATTATACACGACAGAAACATGAATATGACAATTTAAATACTTGAAAACGGTGTTTTGTATGCTTTTGCATACTTAAAACAGCATTTTTATCTAGATTTTGCAAACATAAGCCATTACACACGACATGTACATGAATATGACAGTTTAAATACTTGAAAACTGCATTTTGTATGTTTTTGCAAGCTGAAAACAGCTATTTTATCTTGAATTTGCAAACATAAGCCATTACACACGACATATACATGAATATGACTATTTAAATACTTGAAAACGGTGTTTTGTATGCTTTTGTATGCTTAAACAGCATTTTTATCTTGTTTTCACCAACATTAGCTATTATACACGACAGAAACATGAATATGACAGTTTAAATACTTGAAAACAGCATTTTGTATGTTTTTGCAAGCTGAAAACTGCTATTTTATCTTGATTTTGCAATCATAAGCCATTACACACGACATATACATGAATATGACAGTTTAAATACTTGAAAACGGTGTTGTGTATGCTTTTGCATGCTTAAAACAGCATTTTTATCTTGCTTTCACCAACATTAGCTATTATACACGACAGAAACATGAATATGACGATTTAAATACTTGAAAACTGTGTTTTGTATGCTTTTGCATGCTTAAAACAGCATTTTTATATTGCTTTCACCAACATTAGCTATTATAAACGACAGAAACATGAATATGACAGTTTAAATACTTGAAAACAGCATTTCGTATGTTTTCGCAAGCTGAAAACAGCTATTTTATCTTGATTTTGCAAACATAAGCCTTTACACACGACATATACATGAATATGACAGTTTAAATACTTGAAAACTGTGTGCATTTTTATCTTGCTTTCACAAACAGTAGCTATTATACATGACAGAGACATGAATATGACAGTTTAAATATTTGAAAACAGCATTTTGTATGTTTTTGCAAGCTGAAAACAGCTATTTTATCTTGATTTTGCAAACACGAGCTATTACACACGACATATCAATGAATATGACAGTTTAAATACTTGAAAACGGTGTTTTGTATGCTTTTGCATGCTTAAAACAGCATTTTTATCTTGCTTTCACCAACATGAGCTTTTATACACGATAAAAACATGAATATGACAGTTTAAATACTTGAAAACAGCATTTTGTATGTTTTTGCAAGCTGAAAACAGCTATTTTATCTTGATTTTGCAAGCATAAGCCATTACACACGACATATACATGAATATGACAGTTTAAATACTTGAAAACAGTGTTTTGTATGCTTTTGTATGCTTAAACAGCATTTTTATCTTGCTTTCACCAACATTAGCTATTATACACGACAGAAACATAAATATGACAGTTGAAATACTTGAAAACAGCATTTTGTATGTTTTTGCAAGCTGAAAACAGCTATTTTATCTTGATTTTGCAAACATAAGCCATTACGCACGACATATCCATGAATATGACAGTTTAAATACTTGAAAACGGTGTTTTGTATGCTTTTGCATGCTTAAAACAGCATTTTTATCTTGCTTTCACCAACATTAGCTATTATACACGACAGAAACATGAATATGACAATTTAAATACTTGAAAACGGTGTTTTGTATGCTTTTGCATACTTAAAACAGCATTTTTATCTAGATTTTGCAAACATAAGCCATTACACACGACATGTACATGAATATGACAGTTTAAATACTTGAAAACTGCATTTTGTATGTTTTTGCAAGCTGAAAACAGCTATTTTATCTTGAATTTGCAAACATAAGCCATTACACACGACATATACATGAATATGACAGTTTAAATACTTTAAAACGGTGTTTTTTTATGTTTTTGCATGCTTAAAACAGCATTTTTATCTAGCTTTCACCAACATTAGCTATTATACACGACAGAAACATGAATATGACAGTTTAAATACTTGAAAACGGTGTTTTGTATGCTTTTGCATGCTTAAAACAGCATTTTTATCTTGCTTTCACCAACATGAGCTTTTATACACGACAGAAACATGAATATGATAGTTTAAAAACTTGAAAACAGCATTTTGTATGTTTTTGCAAGCTGAAAACTGCTATTTCATCTTGATTTTGCAAACATAAGCCATTACACACGACATATACATGAATATGACTATTTAAATACTTGAAAACGGTGTTTTGTATGCTTTTGTATGCTTAAACAGCATTTTTATCTTGTTTTCACCAACATTAGCTATTATACACGACAGAAACATGAATATGCCAGTTTAAATACTTGAAAACAGCATTTTGTATGTTTTTGCAAGCTGAAAACTGCTATTTTATCTTGATTTTGCAATCATAAGCCATTACACACGACATATACATGAATATGACAGTTTAAATACTTGAAAACGGTGTTGTGTATGCTTTTGCATGCTTAAAACAGCATTTTTATCTTGCTTTCACCAACATTAGCTATTATACACGACAGAAACATGAATATGACGATTTAAATACTTGAAAACTGTGTTTTGTATGCTTTTGCATGCTTAAAACAGCATTTTTATATTGCTTTCACCAACATTAGCTATTATAAACGACAGAAACATGAATATGACAGTTTAAATACTTGAAAACAGCATTTCGTATGTTTTCGCAAGCTGAAAACAGCTATTTTATCTTGATTTTGCAAACATAAGCCTTTACACACGACATATACATGAATATGACAGTTTAAATACTTGAAAACTGTGTGCATTTTTATCTTGCTTTCACAAACAGTAGCTATTATACATGACAGAGACATGAATATGACAGTTTAAATATTTGAAAACAGCATTTTGTATGTTTTTGCAAGCTGAAAACAGCTATTTTATCTTGATTTTGCAAACATAAGCCATTACACACGACAGAAACATGAATATGACAATTTAAATACTTGAAAACGGTGTTTTGTATGCTTTTGCATGCTTAAAACAGCATTTTTATCTTGATTTTCCAAACATAAGCCATTACACACAACATATACATGAATATGACAGTTTAAATACTTGAAAACGGTGTTTTGTATGCTTTTGCATGCTTAAAACAGCATTTTTATCTTGCTTTCACCAACATTAGCTATTATACACGACAGAAACATGAATGTGACAGTTTAGATACTTGAAAACAGCATTTTGTATGTTTTTGGAAGCTGAAAACAGCTATTTTATCTTGATTTTGCAAACATAAGCCATTACACACGACATATACATGAATATGACAGTTTAAATACTTGAAAACGGTGTTTTGTATGCTTTTGTATGCTTAAAACTGCATTTTTATCTAGCATTCACCAACATTAGCTTTTATACACGACAGAAACATGAATATGACAGTTCAAATAATTAAATACAGCATTTTGTATGTTTTTGCAAGCTGAAAACAGCTATTTTATCTTGATTTTGCAAACATAAACCATTACACACGACATATACATTAATATGACAGTTTAAATACTTGAAAACGGTGTTTTGTATGCTTTTGCATGCTTAAAACAGCATTTTTATCTTGCTTTCACCAACATTAGCTATTATACACGGCAGAAACATGAATATGACAATTTAAATACTTGAAAACGGTGTTTTGTATGCTTTTGCATGCTTAAAACAGCATTTTTATCTTGATTTTCCAAACATAAGCTATTACACACGACATATACATGAATATGACAATTTAAATACTTGAAAACGGTGTTTTGTATGCTTTTGCATGCTTAAAACAGCATTTTTATCTTGATTTTCCAAACATAAGCCATTACACACGACATATACATGAATGTGACAGATTAAATACTTGAAAACGGTGTTTTGTATGCTTTTGCATGCATAAAACAGCATTTTGTTCTTGCTTTCACCAACATTAGCTATTATACACGACAGAAACATGAATATGACAGTTTGAATATTAGAAAACGGTGTTTTGTATGCTTTTTCATGCTTAAAACAGCATTTTTATCTTGCTTTCACCAACATTAGCTATTATACACGACAGAAACATGAATATGACAGTTTATATACTTGAAAACAGCATTTTGTATGTTCTTGCAAGCTGAAAACAGCTATTTTATCTTGATTTTGCGAACATAAGCCATTACACAAGACATAAACATAAATATGACAGTTTAAATACTTGAAAACGGTGTTTTGTATGCTTTTGCATGCTTAAAACAGCATTTTTATCTTGCTTTCACCAACATGAGCTTTTATACACGATAGAAACATGAATATGACAGTTTAAATACATGAAAACAGCATTTTGTATGTTTTTGCAAGCTGAAAACAGCTATTTTATCTTGATTTTGCAAGCATAAGCCATTACACACGACATATACATGAATATGACAGTTTAAATACTTGAAAACAGTGTTTTGTATGCTTTTGTATGCTTAAACAGCATTTTTATCTTGCTTTCACCAACATTAGCTATTATACACAACAGAAACATAAATATGAGAGTTTAAATACTTGAAAACAGCATTTTGTATGTTTTTGCAAGCTGAAAACAGCTATTTTATCTTGATTTTCAAACATAAGCCATTACGCACGACATATCCATGAATATGACAGTTTAAATACTTGAAAACGGTGTTTTGTATGCTTTTGCATGCTTAAAACAGCATTTTTATCTTGCTTTCACCAACATTAGCTATTATACACGACAGAAACATGAATATGACAATTTAAATACTTGAAAACGGTGTTTTGTATGCTTTTGCATACTTAAAACAGCATTTTGATCTTGATTTTGCAAACATAAGCCATTACACACGACATGTACATGAATATGACAGTTTAAATACTTGAAAACTGCATTTTGTATGTTTTTGCAAGCTGAAAGCAGCTATTTTATCTTGAATTTGCAAACATAAGCCATTACACACGACATATACATGAATATGACAGTTTAAATACTTGAAAACGTTGTTTTTTATGTTTTTGCATGCTTAAAACAGCATTTTTATCTAGCTTTCACCAACATTAGCTATTATACACGACAGAAACATGAATATGACAGTTTAAATACTTGAAAACGGTGTTTTGTATGCTTTTGCATGCTTAAAACAGCATTTTTATCTTGCTTTCACCAACATAAGCCATTAGACACGACATATACATGAATATGATAGTTTAAATACTTGAAAACGGTGTTTTGTATGCTTTTGCATGCTTAAAACAGCATTTTTATCTTGCTTTCACCAACATTAGCTATTATACACGACAGAAACATGAATATGACAGTTTAAATACTTGAAAACGGTGTTTTGTATGCTTTTGAATGCTTAAAACAGCATTTTTATCTTGCTTTCACCAACATTAGCTATTAAACACGACAGAAACATGAATATGACAGTTTAAATACTTGAAAACAGCATTTCGTATGTTTTTGCAAGCTGAAAACAGCTATTTTATCTTGATTTTGCAAACATAAGCCATTACACACGACATATACATGAATATGACAGTTTAAATTCTTGAAAACGATGTTTTGTATGCTTTTGCATGCTTAAAACAGCATTTTTATCTTGCTTTCACCACCATTAGCTATTATACACGACAGAAACATGAATATGACAGTTTAAATACTTGAAAACGGTGTTTTGTATGCTTTTGCATGCTTAAAACAGCATTTTTTTCTTGCTTTCACCAACATTAGCTATTATACACGACAGAAACATGAATATGACAGTTTAAATACTTGAAAACGCTGTTTTGTATGCTTTTGCATGTTTAAAACAGCATTTTTATCTTGCTTTCACCAATATGAGCTATTATACACGACAGAAACATGGATATGACAGTTTAAATACTTGAAAACAGCATTTTGTATGTTTTTGCAAGCTGAAAACAGCTATTTTATTTTGATTTTGCAAACATAAGCCATTACACACGACATATACATGAATATAATTGTTTAAATACTTGAAAACGGTGTTTTGTATGCTTTTGTATGCTTAAACAGCATTTTTATCTTGCTTCCACCAACATTAGCTATTATACACGACAGAAACATGAATATGACAGTTTAAATACTTGAAAAGAGCATTTTGTATGTTTTTGCAAGCTGAAAACTGCTATTTTATCTTGATTTTGCAAACATAAGCCATTACACATGACATATACATGAATATGACAGTTTAAATACTTGAAAACGGTGTTTTGTATGCTTTTGCATGCTTAAAACAGCATTTTTATCTTGCTTTCACCAACATTATCTATTATACATGACAGAAACATGAATATGACAGTTCAAATACTTGAAAACAGCATTTCGTATGTTTTTGCAAGCTGAAAACAGCTATTTTATCTTGATTTTGCAAACATAAGCCATCACACACGACATATACATGAATATGACAGTTTAAATACTTGAAAAAGGTGTTTTGTATGCTTTTGCATCTTTAAAACAGCATTTTTATCTTGCTTTCAACAACATTAGCTATTATACACGACAGAAACATTAATATGACAGTTTATATACTTGAAAACAGAATTTTGTATGTTTTTGCAAGCTGAAAACAGCTATTTTATCTTGATTTTGCAAACATAAACCATTACACACGACATATACATTAATATGACAGTTTAAATACTTGAAAACGGTGTTTTGTATGCTTAAACAGCATTTTTATCTTGCTTTCACCAACATTAGCTATTATACACGACAGAAACATGAATATGACTGTTTAAATACTTGAAAACAGCATTTTGTATGTTTTTGCAAGCTGAAAACTGCTATTTTATCTTGTTTTTGCAAACATAAGCCATTACACACGACATATACATGAATATGACAGTTTAAATACTTGAAAACGGTGTTTTGTATGCTTTTGCATGCTTAAAACATCATTTTTATCTTGCTTTCACAAAATTAGCTATTATACACGACAGAAACATGAATGATACAGTTTAAATTCTTAAAAACAGCATTTTGTATATTTTGGCAAGCTGAAAACAGCTATTTTATCTTGATTTTTCAACCATAAGCCATTAAACACGACATATACATGAATATGACAGTTTAAATATTTGAAAACGGTGTTTTGTATGCTTTTGCATGCTTAAAACAGCATTTTTATCTAGCTTTCACCAACATTAGCTATTATACACGACAGAAACATGAATATAACAGTTTAAATACTTGAAAAAGGTGTTTTGTATGCTTTTGCATGCTTAAAACAGAATTTTTATCTTGATTTTCCAAACATAAACCATTACACACAACATATATCACCTTACCGAGATCTGCGCAAGCAGAATGCCACACCCTTAATGGATAAAAGGCGTGATGATATATTTATATTTATTTTACTTATTTAAAACAGCATTTTTATCTAGCTTTCACCAACATTAGCTATTATACACGACAGGAACATGAATATGATAGTTTAAATACTTGAAAACGTTGTTTTGTTTGCTCTTGCATGCTTAAAATAGCATTTTTATCTTGCTTTCACCAACATTAGCTATTATACACGACAGAAACATGAATATGACAATTTAAATACTTAAAAACAGCATTTTGTATGTTTTTGCAAGCTGAAAACAGCTATTTTATCTTGATTTTGCAAACATAAGCCATTACATACGACATATACAGGAATATGACAGTTAAAATACTTGAAAACGGTGTTTTGTATGCTTTTGCATGCTTAAAACAGTATTTTTATCTTGCTTTCACCAACATTAGCTATTATACACGACAGAAACATGAATATGACAGTTTAAATACTTGAAAACGGTGTTATGTATGCTTTTGAATGCTTAAAACAGCATTTTTATCTTGCTTTCACCAACATTAGCTATTATACACGACAGAAACATGAATATGACAGTATATATACTTGAAAACAGCATTTTATATGTTTTTGCAAGCTGAAAACAGCTATTTTATCTTGATTTTGCAAACAAAAGCCATTACACACGTCATATACATGAATATAATAATAATAATAATAATAATATCATTTATTTAGACTGACTAAAAATACAGACGAACCATTTACATTTTAATCAGTGATATGTTAAATTAAATTTACAATATATGTTTTATCACAATAGTTTTATATTTCTTACATTAAATATATTAATTTTAGAACACTTTATGACATGGTTGCTAATGTCTAAACATCTAACCAAGGGAGAATTCGATTTTTTATTGACTTGGAATGTTGTATCCCTAAATCTTAACTTTAAATTAGGTACAATGAAGAAAATATCGCATAATAGCTCAGGTACATTTATATTATTATTTATAATATCAATTATGAAAGTAACAGAGATCATATCTCTACGTATACTTAATGTTTTGTAATCAAACTCATGAAGCTGATTAACGTATGATACTTTAAATGGATAAATATTATGTTTACGGAAATATATTGTTCTTAGAAATCTTTTCTGCACTTTTTCGATGAGGTCTATATTGTGCATAGTAGATGGATTCCAGATAACAATAGCATATTTTAATTTGGATCTTACCAACGAATTAAATAATAGAACTAAAGCTTCTGTATTAAAGTCTAAAGAACTACGTAACACAAATGAAAGAATCCTGTTACTTTCATTTACAACTATATTAATGTGGGCATTGAAATATAAATTAGGAGCAAAAGTTACTCCCAAATCTTTGCATAAATTGATACGTTGTAGCTGATGGTCGTCTATTTTGTATCCAAATAATAATACGTTTTTATTCCTGGTGAAAGACATAACATTGCATTTCCCCGTATTAAATTGTAGGCAATTATTTTTAGCGTAATTAATTACGGCGTCGACATCTTTTTGGAGTTTTCTATAATCGTGGACGTTACTAATTGAATAGTAGATCTTTAAATCGTCAGCATAAATGAGACATTTTGAATAAGAAATAAAACTTGTAATATCATTAATGAACAAGATGAAAAGCAAAGAGCCTAATATGGAGCCCTGTGGTACTCCAGACGTGGGTATAAAATTGTAAGAGTTATATCCTCTAAAATATACAAATAGTTTTCTATTACTTAAGTATGACGCGATATACTTTGTTAAGTTTTTATCGAAGATATATGATTCTAATTTCTTTATTAATATATTATGGTTAACCTTATCGAAAGCCTTTGATAAATCAATATAAATAACATCGCTTTGAATACCTTTTTCCAAGTTTTTACAAATATCATTACAAAAGACAGACAAATTTGTTACTGTAGACTTGTTTTTTATGAAACCATGTTGTTGTTCCACAATTACTGGGGCTACTTGTGCATACATACGGTAGTAGATGACATTTTCGAAGATTTTTGATAATGACACTAATACCGTTACTGGCCTATAGTTGCAAATATATTTTGGATTTCCATTTTTGTGAATAGGAGCAACTCGACCTATTTTTAGATTGTCAGGGAAGCTGTTATATTTTAGGGAAATATTTATTAATAATCGTATTGGGTTACACAATAGATTGCTGTAAGCTTTATAAAAATATACAGGGATACCATTGATACCCGCTGCATTGTAGTTTTTAAGTGTAGAAATGGCGTTACGGACTTCATCTTCTGTGACGTCCGGAATTGAGCATACATCTAACTCATATGTATGGTTTGGAATGTTCATTGATGTCGATGGTGTATCATCCTGGCAATAAACACTCTGAAAAAACTCCGCAAATGAATTAGCAATGTCTTTGCCATTACATAGTTCTAAGTTGTTATATGTCATATTTAAAGCTATATTTGAATTTTCGCGTTTATTTTTAATGTAATTCCAGAATTTTTTAGGACTGTTAAATATGTCACTCTGAATATTTTGTATGTAGTTATTGTGAAGTTCTTTAATTAAATTTTTAGTTTCAGCTCTCAATTGTTTGTATTTATTTAAATATTCACTGTGTTTATTTAAGTTTTTACATTTGCTTTTTCGATAAAAATATTCCTTTTGTTTAATTTTTTCTTTTAATGTTTTGTTGAACCACACAGGGTATTTACTAGGTTTGGACTGAACTTTTTTCTTACGTAAACAAATGTCAAAACAATTATTTAAACGTTCGTAGAAAATGTCTAAGGCTAAATTAATATTGGACTGGACGAGAACTTCTTCCCAATTGATATTATTTAACAATTCATACAGTAGAATAAAGTCCCCATTTTTAAAGTCATAAGTAAAATTCTCATTTTCAGCTTTGCTTTGTTTATTAATATCAGTATTTAACCCAAAAGTTATTGATAATGGCGGATGATATTCGTCTATAGGCACCAGTGGCATATCGCCTTCCTTTACCGTAGCTTCGGTCATGTTAGTTAGAATTAAGTCAAGAGTTGCATTTTTTTTTATTTGTCACATTATTTATGGAGTGCATATTAAGACGCGATATTAAGTCACCTATTATTTTTGATTTCGCCGACACTGCTAGTTCAAAATTATAGTTGGAACCATCAATTTCTGGAATATTTAAGTCCCCACAAAGAAATATAAAATCGTAGTCTATATTTTCAATCTCACTTTCGATTTGATCACAAAAATTCCGATATTGTTCTACGTTCGAGCCTGGGCGAATATATACACAACAAAGTAAAAATTTAGTAATTATAAATTTAGCTTTTACACAGACCCAGTCAAAATCTGAATTGATGCTCTGAGCCACTAAAGTAGGTTTAAATTTATTTTTAATTAAAATCATAACACCTCCTCCGCGTTGTGTTTCCGTAAGTTGAAAATTTCGATCGGCTCTGAAAGCACTATACCGATTATCACAGATTTCGTTTTTCGTAATAGTATTATTTAAACAGGTCTCAGAAATTGATATTACATCATAATTTAGGTTTAATATATTTTTGTAAAATGTTTTACATTTCGATCTTAGACCTCGGACATTCTGGTACATCATTGTGACTTCTCTGGCTCTTGAGTACTGACTAAAAAAGAAGCATTACTTGCTGGCTGTTTAGAATTGTCCTTTGATTTGAAATTGAAACGTCTGACAGTAACTCCAGGAGGCCAATAGTTCTCATTATTTAATTTATGCAGTAGATGAAATGGTGCACCAATTTTAAAAGATGCATAGGGTCCTTTATTATCTAGTTTATCAACAATAAAATCATATTCTCCTTCTTATTTTAAGTAGTTCTTTACCATTTCGGCAGTTGCATTTTTATCTTGAATTTTTCCTATGTAAAGCCACGATTTTTGTGGCTTTCCTGCACCTAATAGTGTTCCTTGGGAGCGATCTACTGTTGCAGTGCTAATTTTTGGTCTAGTGCGCCTTTTATGTTTAACTATAGTAAAATTATCACTACCTTGTTTCGACGCCCCTGGTATCGGTGTTTGTAAATCCTCGTTAGAAGTGGATGTGTTTGATGATTGTGTGTCGTTGACCTGCCTCGAGTTTGTGGCGTTGCATAAGCTGTTAACTTTTGATTAAAAGATTCACACGAAATCTGCACTTCACGAGATATTACTTTTTTAGTGTTTGCACTGCCCGAATTAATCTTAATCAGATATTAAATCGATATTAGCTTGAAGAACATCACTAATGACACTTTTTATTTTATCTTCAATAATCTTGCCAATGTTATCGTAAATGCATTGCATTACTGAATCTTGAAATTCTTTACTCTTTATGAACTCGATCATATTTTCTCCACGCACCATATGTATAGTTATTTTTAAAAAAAGAATAAAACTCAAATATAAATCTCCAGAGATAGTAAAACACGTCTACTCGTCTCAGTAACGTCGCTACTACAAATATATATGAGAGTTTAAATACTTGAAAACGGTGTTTTGTATGCTTTTGCATGCTTAAAACAGCATTTTTATCTTGCTTTCACCAACATTAGCTATTATACACGACAGAAACATGAATATGACAGTTTAAATACTTGAAAACAGCATTTTGTATGTTTTTGCAAGCAGAAAACAGCTATTTCATCTTGATTTTGCAAACATAAGTTATTACACACGACATATACATGAATATGACAGTTTAAATACTTGAGAACGGTGTTTTGTTTGCTTTTGCATGCTGAAAACAGCATTTTTATCTAGCTTTCACCAACATTAGCTATTATACACGACAGGAACATGAATATGACAGTTTAAATACTTGAAAACGTTGTTTTGTTTGCTCTTGCATGCTTAAAATAGCATTTTTATCTTGCTTTCACCAACATTAGCTATTATACACGACAGAAACATGAATATGACAGTTTAAATACTTGAAAACAGCATTTTGTATGTTTTTGCGAGCAGAAAACAGCTATTTCATCTTGATTTTGCAAACATAAGCCATTACACACGACATATACAGGAATATGACAGTTAAAATACTTGAAAACGGTGTTTTGTATGCCTTTGCATGCTTAAAACAGTATTTTTATCTTGCTTTCACCAACATTAGCTATTATACACGACAGAAACATGAATATGACAGTTTAAATACTTGAAAACGGTGTTATGTATGCTTTTGAATGCTTAAAACAGCATTTTTATCTTGCTTTCACCAACATTAGCTATTATACACGACAGAAACATGAATATGACAGTATATATACTTGAAAACAGCATTTTGTATGTTTTTGCAAGCTGAAAACAGCTATTTTATCTTGTTTTTGCAAACAAAAGCCATTACACACGACATATACATGAATATGACAGTTAAAATACTTGAAACCGGTGTTTTGTATGCTTTTGCATGCTTAAAACAGCATTTTTATCTTGCTTTTACCAACATTAGCTATTATACACGACAGAAACATGATTATGACAGTTTAAATACTTTAAAACAGCATTTTGTATGTTTTTGCAAGCTGAAAGCAGCAATTTTGTATTGATTTTGCAAACATAAGCCATTACACACGACATATACATGAATATGACAGTTTAAATACTTGAAAACGGTGTTTTGTTTGCTTTTGCATGCAGAAAACAGCATTTTTATCTTGTTTTCACCAACATTAGCTATTATACACGACAGAAACATGAATATGACAGTTTAAATACTTGAAAACGCTGTTTTGTATGCTTTTGCATGCTTAAAACAGCATTTTTATCTTGCTTTCACCAAAATTAGCTATTATACACGACAGAAACATGAATATGACATTTTAAATACTTGAAAACGGTGTTTTGTATGCTTTTGCATGCTTAAAACAGCATTTTCATCTTGCTTTCACCAACATTAGCTATTATACACAACAGAAACATGAATATGACAGTTTAAAAACTTGAAAACAGCATTTTGTATGTTTTTGCAAGCTGAAAACAGCTATTTCATCTTGATTTTGCAAACATAAGGTATTACACACGACAAATACATGAATATGACAGTTTAAATACTTGAAAACGGTGTTTTGTATGCTTTTGCATGCTTAAAACAGCATTTTTGTCTTGCTTTCACCAACATTAGCTATTATACACAACAGAAACATGAATATGACAGTTTAAATACTTGAGAACGGTGTTTTGTATGTTTTTGCATGCTTAAAACAGCATTTTCATCTTGCTTTCACCAACATTAGCTATTTAACACGACAGAAACATGAATATGACAGTTTAAATACTTGAAAACGGTGTTTTGTATGCTTTTGCATGCTTAAAACAGTATTTTTATCTTGCTTTCACCAACATTAGCTATTATACACGACAGAAACATGATTATGACAGTTTAAATACTTGAAAACAGCATTTTGTATGTTTTTGCAAGCTGAAAGCAGCAATTTTGTCTTGATTTTGCAAACATAAGCCATTACACACGACATATACATGAATATGACAGTATAAATACTTGAAAATTGTGTTTTGTATGCTTTTGCATGCTTAAAACTGCATTTTTATCTTGCTTTCACCAACATTAGCTATTATACACGACAGAAACATTAATATGACAGTATATATACTTGAAAACAGCATTTTATATGTTTTTGCAAGCTGAAAACAGCTATTTTATCTTGATTTTGCAAACAAAAGCCATTACACACGACATATACATGAATATGACAGTTTAAATACTTGAAAACGGTATTTTGTATGCTTTTGCATGCTTAAAACAGCATTTATATCTTGCTTTCAACAACATTAGCTATTATACACGACAGAAACATGAATATGACAGTTTAAATACTTGAAAACAGCATTTTGTATGTTTTTGCAAGCTGAAAACAACTATTTCATCTTGATTTTGCAAACATAAGTTATTACACACGACATATACATGAATATGACAGTTTAAATACTTGAAAACGGTGTCTTGTTTGCTTTTGCATGCAGAAACAGCATTTTTATCTTGTTTTCACCAACATTAGCTATTATACACGACAGAAACATGAATATGACAATTTAAATACGTGAAAACGCTGTTTTGTATGCTTTTGCATGCTTAAAACAGCATTTTTATCTTGCTTTCACCAACATTAGCTATTATAGACGACAGAAACATGAATATGACATTTTAAATACTTGAAAACAGCATTTTGTATGTTTTTGCAAGCTGAAAGCAGTAATTTTGTCTTGATTTTGCAAACATAAGCCATTACACATGACATATACATGAATATGGCAGTATAAATACTTGAAAATGGTGTTTAGTATGCTTTTGCATGCTTAAAACAGCATTTTTATCTTGCTTTCACCAACATTAGCTATTATACACGACAGAAACATGAATATGACAGTATATATACTTGAAAACAGCATTTTATATGTTTTTGCAAGCTGAAAACAGCTATTTTATCTTGATTTTGCAAACAAAAGCCATTACACACGACATATACATGAATATGACAGTTTAAATACTTGAAAACGGTATTTTGTATGCTTTTGCATGCTTAAAACAGCATTTATATCTTGCTTTCACCAACATTGGCTATTATACACGACAGAAACATGAATATGACAGTTTAAATACTTAAAAACAGAATTTTGTATGTTTTTGCAAGCTGAAAACAACTATTTCATTTTGATTTTGCAAACATAAGTTATTACACACAACATATACATGAATATGACAGTTTAAATACTTAAAAACGGTGTTTTGTTTGCTTTTGCATGCAGAAAACAGCATTTTTATCTTGTTTTCACCAACATTAGCTATTATACACGACAGAAACATGAATATGACAGTTTAAATACTTGAAAACGCTGTTTTGTATGCTTTTGCATGCTTAAAACAGCATTTTTATCTTGCTTTCACCAACAATAGCTATTATACACGACAGAAACATGAATATGACATTTTAAATACTTGAAAACAGCATTTAATATGTTTTTGCAAGCTGAAAACAGCTATTTTATCTTGATTTTGCAAACAAAAGCCATTACACACGACATATACATGAATATGACAATTTAAATACTTTAAAACGGTGTTTTGTATGCTTTTGCATGCTTAAAACAGCTTTTTTATCTTGCTTTCACCAACATTAGCTATTATACACGACAGAAACATGAATATTACAGTTTGAAAACTTGAAAACAGCATTTTGTATGTTTTTGCAAGCTGAAAACAACTATTTCATCTTGATTTTGCAAACATAAGCTATTACACACGACATATACATGATTAAGACAGTTTAAATACTAGCAAACGGTGTTTTGTTTGCTCTTGCATGCTTAAAACAGCGTTTTTATCTTGCTTTCACCAACATTATCTATTATACGCGAAAGAAACATGAATATGACAGTTTATATACTTGAAAGCAGCATTTTGTATGATTTTGCAAGCTGAAAACAGCTATTTTATCTTAATTTTGCAAACATAAGCCATTACACACGACATATACATGAATATGACAGTTTAAATTCTTGAAAACGGTGTTTTGTATGCTTTTGTATTCTTAAAACAGCATTTTTTTTTTGCTTTCACCAACATTATCTATTATACACGACAGAAACATGAATATGACAGTTTAAATACTTGAAAACAGCATTTTGTATGATTTTGCAAGCTGAAAACAGCTATTTTATCTTAATTTTGCAAACATAAGCCACTACACACGACATATACATGAATATGACAGTTTAAATACTTGAAAACGGTGTTTTGTATGCTTTTAAACAGCATTTTTATCTTGCTTACACCAACATTAGCTATTATACACGACAGAAACATGAACATGACAGTTTAAATACTTAAAAACGGTGTTTTGTGTGCTTTTGCATGCTTAAAACAGCATTTTTATCTTGCTTTCACCAACATTAGCTATTATACACGACAGAAACATGAATATGACAGTTTAAATACTTGAAAACAGCATTTTGTATGTTTTTGCAAGCTGAAAACAGCTATTTTATCTTGATTTTGCAAACATAAGCCATTACACACGACATATACCTGAATAAAACAGTTTAAATCCTTGAAAACGGTGTTTTGTATGCTTTTGCACGCTTAAAACAGCATTTTTATCTTGCTTTCAGCAACATCAGCTATTATACATGACAGAAACATGAATATGACAGTTTAAATATTTGAAAACGCTGTTTTGTATGCTTTTGCATGCTTAAAACAGCATTTTTATCTTGCTTTCACCAACATTAGCTATTATACACGACAGAAACTTGAATATGACAGTTTAGATACTTGAAAACAGCATTTTGTATGTTTTTGCAAGCTGAAAACAGATATTTTATCTTGATTTTGCAAACAAAAGCCATTACACACGACATATACATGAATATGACAGTTTAAATACTTGAAAACGGTGTTTTGTGTGCTTTTGCATGCTTAAAACAGCATTTTTATCTTGCTTTCACCAACATTAGCTATTATACACGACAGAAACATGAATATGACAGTTTATATACTTGAAAGCAGCATTTTGTATGTTTTTGCAAGCTGAAAACTGCTATTTTATTTAATTTTGCAAACATAAGCCATTTCACACGACATATACATGAATATGACAGTTTAAATTCTTGCAAACGGTGTTTTGTATGCTTTTGTATGCTTAAAACAGCATTTTTTTTTGCTTTCACCAACATTATCTATTATACACGACAGAAACATGAATATGACAGTTTAAATACTTGAAAACAGCATTTTGTATGATTTTGCAAGCTGAAAACAGCTATTTTATCTTAATTTTGCAAACATAAGCCATTACACACGACATATACATAAATATGACAGTTTAAATACTTGAAAACGGTGTTTTGTATGCTTTTAAACAGCATTTTTATCTTGCTTACACCAACATTAGCTATTATACACGACAGAAACATGAACATGACAGTTTAAATACTTAAAAACGGTGTTTTGTGTGCTTTTGCATGCTTAAAACAGCATTTTTATCTTGCTTTCACCAACATTAGCTATTATACACGACAGAAACATGAATATGACAGTTTAAATACTTGAAAACAGCATTTTGTATGTTTTTGCAAGCTGAAAACAGCTATTTTATCTTGATTTTGCAAACATAAGCCATTACACACGACATATACCTGAATAAAACAGTTTAAATCCTTGAAAACGGTGTTTTGTATGCTTTTGCACGCTTAAAACAGCATTTTTATCTTGCTTTCAGCAACATTAGCTATTATACATGACAGAAACATGAATATGACAGTTTAAATATTTGAAAACGCTGTTTTGTATGCTTTTGCATGCTTAAAACAGCATTTTTATCTTGCTTTCACCAACATTAGCTATTATACACGACAGAAACTTGAATATGACAGTTTAGATACTTGAAAACAGCATTTTGTATGTTTTTGCAAGCTGAAAACAGATATTTTATCTTGATTTTGCAAACAAAAGCCATTACACACGACATATACATGAATATGACAGTTTAAATACTTGAAAACGGTGTTTTGTGTGCTTTTGCATGCTTAAAACAGCATTTTTATCTTGCTTTCACCAACATTAGCTATTATACAGGACAGAAACATGAATATGACAGTTTAAGTACTTGAAAACAGCATTTTGTATGTTTTTGCAAGCTGAAAACAGCTATTTTATCTTGATTTTGCAAACATAAGCCATTACACACGACATATACCTGAATAAAACAGTTTAAATCCTTGAAAACGGTGTTTTGTATGCTTTTGCACGCTTAAAACAGCATTTTTATCTTGCTTTCAGCAACATTAGCTATTATACACGACAGAAACATGAATATGACAGTTTAAATACTTGAAAACAGAATTTTGTATGTTTTGCAAGCTGAAAACAACTATTTCATTTTGATTTTGCAAACATAAGTTATTACACACGACATATACATGAATATGACAGTTTAAATACTTGAAAACGGTGTTTTGTTTGCTTTTGCATGCAGAAAACAGCATTTTTATCTTGTTTTCACCAACATTAGCTATTATACACAACAGAAACATGAATATGACAGTTTAAATACTTTAAAACGGTGTTTTGTATGCTTTTGCATGCTTAAAACAGCATTTTTATTTTGCTTCCACAAACATTAGCTATTATACACGACAGAAACATGAATATGACAGTTTAAATACTTGAAAACAGCATTTTGTATGTTTTTGCAAGCTGAAAACAGATATTTTATCTTGATTTTGCAAACATAAGCCATTACACACGACATATACATGAATATGACAGTTTAAATACTTGAAAACAGCATTTTGTATGTTTTTGCAAGCAGAAAACAGCTATTTCATCTTGATTTTGCAAACATAAGCCATTACACACGACATATACAGGAATATGACAGTTAAAATACTTGAAAACGGTGTTTTGTATGCCTTTGCATGCTTAAAACAGTATTTTTATCTTGCTTTCACCAACATTAGCTATTATACACGACAGAAACATGAATATGACAGTTTAAATACTTGAAAACGGTGTTATGTATGCTTTTGAATGCTTAAAACAGCATTTTTATCTTGCTTTCACCAACATTAGCTATTATACACGACAGAAACATGAATATGACAGTATATATACTTGAAAACAGCATTTTGTATGTTTTTGCAAGCTGAAAACAGCTATTTTATCTTGTTTTTGCAAACAAAAGCCATTACACACGACATATACATGAATATGACAGTTAAAATACTTGAAACCGGTGTTTTGTATGCTTTTGCATGCTTAAAACAGCATTTTTATCTTGCTTTTACCAACATTAGTTATTATACACGACAGAAACATGATTATGACAGTTTAAATACTTTAAAACAGCATTTTGTATGTTTTTGCAAGCTGAAAGCAGCAATTTTGTATTGATTTTGCAAACATAAGCCATTACACACGACATATACATGAATATGACAGTTTAAATACTTGAAAACGGTGTTTTGTTTGCTTTTGCATGCAGAAAACAGCATTTTTATCTTGTTTTCACCAACATTAGCTATTATACACGACAGAAACATGAATATGACAGTTTAAATACTTGAAAACGCTGTTTTGTATGCTTTTGCATGCTTAAAACAGCATTTTTATCTTGCTTTCACCAAAATTAGCTATTATACACGACAGAAACATGAATATGACATTTTAAATACTTGAAAACGGTGTTTTGTATGCTTTTGCATGCTTAAAACAGCATTTTCATCTTGCTTTCACCAACATTAGCTATTATACACAACAGAAACATGAATATGACAGTTTAAAAACTTGAAAACAGCATTTTGTATGTTTTTGCAAGCTGAAAACAGCTATTTCATCTTGATTTTGCAAACATAAGGTATTACACACGACATATACATGAATATGACAGTTTAAATACTTGAAAACGGTGTTTTGTATGCTTTTGCATGCTTAAAACAGCATTTTTGTCTTGCTTTCACCAACATTAGCTATTATACACAACAGAAACATGAATATGACAGTTTAAATACTTGAGAACGGTGTTTTGTATGTTTTTGCATGCTTAAAACAGCATTTTCATCTTGCTTTCACCAACATTAGCTATTTAACACGACAGAAACATGAATATGACAGTTTAAATACTTGAAAACGGTGTTTTGTATGCTTTTGCATGCTTAAAACAGTATTTTTATCTTGCTTTCACCAACATTAGCTATTATACACGACAGAAACATGATTATGACAGTTTAAATACTTGAAAACAGCATTTTGTATGTTTTTGCAAGCTGAAAACAACTATTTCATCTTGATTTTGCAAACATAAGTTATTACACACGACATATACATGAATATGACAGTTTAAATACTTGAAAACGGTGTCTTGTTTGCTTTTGCATGCAGAAACAGCATTTTTATCTTGTTTTCACCAACATTAGCTATTATACACGACAGAAACATGAATATGACAATTTAAATACGTGAAAACGCTGTTTTGTATGCTTTTGCATGCTTAAAACAGCATTTTTATCTTGCTTTCACCAACATTAGCTATTATAGACGACAGAAACATGAATATGACATTTTAAATACTTGAAAACAGCATTTTGTATGTTTTTGCAAGCTGAAAGCAGTAATTTTGTCTTGATTTTGCAAACATAAGCCATTACACATGACATATACATGAATATGGCAGTATAAATACTTGAAAATGGTGTTTTGTATGCTTTTGCATGCTTAAAACAGCATTTTTATCTTGCTTTCACCAACATTAGCTATTATACACGACAGAAATATGAATATGACAGTATATATACTTGAAAACAGCATTTTATATGTTTTTGCAAGCTGAAAACAGCTATTTTATCTTGATTTTGCAAACAAAAGCCATTACACACGACATATACATGAATATGACAGTTTAAATACTTGAAAACGGTATTTTGTATGCTTTTGCATGCTTAAAACAGCATTTATATCTTGCTTTCACCAACATTGGCTATTATACACGACAGAAACATGAATATGACAGTTTAAATACTTAAAAACAGAATTTTGTATGTTTTTGCAAGCTGAAAACAACTATTTCATTTTGATTTTGCAAACATAAGTTATTACACACGACATATACATGAATATGACAGTTTAAATACTTGAAAACGGTGTTTTGTTTGCTTTTGCATGCAGAAAACAGCATTTTTATCTTGTTTTCACCAACATTAGCTATTATACACGACAGAAACATGAATATGACAGTTTAAATACTTGAAAACGCTGTTTTGTATGCTTTTGCATGCTTAAAACAGCATTTTTATCTTGCTTTCACCAACAATAGCTATTATACACGACAGAAACATGAATATGACATTTTAAATACTTGAAAACAGCATTTTGTATGTCTTTGCAAGCTGAAAACAGCTATTTTATCTTGATTTTGCTAACATAAGCCATTACACACGACATATACATGAATATGACAGTTTAAATACTTGAAAACGGTGTTTTGTATGCTTTAGCATGCTTAAAACAGCATTTTTATCTAGCTTTCACCAACATTAGCTATTATACACGACAGAAACATGAATATGACAGTTTAAATACTTGAAAACGGTGTTTTGTATGCTTTTGCATTCTTAAAACAGCATTTTTATCTTGCTTTTACCAACATTAGCTATTATACACGACAGAAACATGAATATGACAGTTTAAAAACTTGAAAACAGCATTTTGTATGTTATTGCAAGCTGAAAACAGGTATTTCATCTTGATTTTGCAAACATAAGGTATTACACACGACATATACATGAATATGACAGTTTAAATACTTGAAAACGGTGTTTTGTATGCTTTTGCATGCTTAAAACAGGATTTTTATCTTCCTTTCACCAACATTAGCTCTTATACACGACAGAAACACGAATATGGCAGTATATATACTTGAAAACAGCATTTAATATGTTTTTGCCAGCTGAAAACAGCTATTTTATCTTGATTTTGCAAACAAAAGCCATTACACACGACATATACATGAATATGACAATTTAAATACTTTAAAACGGTGTTTTGTATGCTTTTGCATGCTTAAAACAGCTTTTTTATCTTGCTTTCACCAACATTAGCTATTATACACGACAGAAACATGAATATTACAGTTTGAAAACTTGAAAACAGCATTTTGTATGTTTTTGCAAGCTGAAAACAACTATTTCATCTTGATTTTGCAAACATAAGCTATTACACACGACATATACATGATTAAGACAGTTTAAATACTAGCAAACGGTGTTTTGTTTGCTCTTGCATGCTTAAAACAGCGTTTTTATCTTGCTTTCACCAACATTATCTATTATACGCGACAGAAACATGAATATGACAGTTTATATACTTGAAAGCAGCATTTTGTATGATTTTGCAAGCTGAAAACAGCTATTTTATCTTAATTTTGCAAACATAAGCCATTACACACGACATATACATGAATATGACAGTTTAAATTCTTGAAAACGGTGTTTTGTATGCTTTTGTATGCTTAAAACAGCATTTTTTTTGCTTTCACCAACATTATCTATTATACACGACAGAAACATGAATATGACAGTTTAAATACTTGAAAACAGCATTTTGTATGATTTTGCAAGCTGAAAACAGCTATTTTATCTTAATTTTGCAAACATAAGCCATTACACACGACATATACATGAATATGACAGTTTAAATACTTGAAAACGGTGTTTTGTATGCTTTTAAACAGCATTTTTATCTTGCTTACACCAACATTAGCTATTATACACGACAGAAACATGAACATGACAGTTTAAATACTTAAAAACGGTGTTTTGTGTGCTTTTGCATGCTTAAAACAGCATTTTTATCTTGCTTTCACCAACATTAGCTATTATACACGACAGAAACATGAATATGACAGTTTAAATACTTGAAAACAGCATTTTGTATGTTTTTGCAAGCTGAAAACAGCTATTTTATCTTGATTTTGCAAACATAAGCCATTACACACGACATATACCTGAATAAAACAGTTTAAATCCTTGAAAACGGTGTTTTGTATGCTTTTGCACGCTTAAAACAGCATTTTTATCTTGCTTTCAGCAACATCAGCTATTATACATGACAGAAACATGAATATGACAGTTTAAATATTTGAAAACGCTGTTTTGTATGCTTTTGCATGCTTAAAACAGCATTTTTATCTTGCTTTCACCAACATTAGCTATTATACACGACAGAAACTTGAATATGACAGTTTAGATACTTGAAAACAGCATTTTGTATGTTTTTGCAAGCTGAAAACAGATATTTTATCTTGATTTTGCAAACAAAAGCCATTACACACGACATATACATGAATATGACAGTTTAAATACTTGAAAACGGTGTTTTGTGTGCTTTTGCATGCTTAAAACAGCATTTTTATCTTGCTTTCACCAACATTAGCTATTATACACGACAGAAACATGAATATGACAGTTTATATACTTGAAAGCAGCATTTTGTATGTTTTTGCAAGCTGAAAACTGCTATTTTATTTAATTTTGCAAACATAAGCCATTTCACACGACATATACATGAATATGACAGTTTAAATTCTTGCAAACGGTGTTTTGTATGCTTTTGTATGCTTAAAACAGCATTTTTTTTTTGCTTTCACCAACATTATCTATTATACACGACAGAAACATGAATATGACAGTTTAAATACTTGAAAACAGCATTTTGTATGATTTTGCAAGCTGAAAACAGCTATTTTATCTTAATTTTGCAAACATAAGCCATTACACACGACATATACATAAATATGACAGTTTAAATACTTGAAAACGGTGTTTTGTATGCTTTTAAACAGCATTTTTATCTTGCTTACACCAACATTAGCTATTATACACGACAGAAACATGAACATGACAGTTTAAATACTTAAAAACGGTGTTTTGTGTGCTTTTGCATGCTTAAAACAGCATTTTTATCTTGCTTTCACCAACATTAGCTATTATACACGACAGAAACATGAATATGACAGTTTAAATACTTGAAAACAGCATTTTGTATGTTTTTGCAAGCTGAAAACAGCTATTTTATCTTGATTTTGCAAACATAAGCCATTACACACGACATATACCTGAATAAAACAGTTTAAATCCTTGAAAACGGTGTTTTGTATGCTTTTGCACGCTTAAAACAGCATTTTTATCTTGCTTTCAGCAACATTAGCTATTATACATGACAGAAACATGAATATGACAGTTTAAATATTTGAAAACGCTGTTTTGTATGCTTTTGCATGCTTAAAACAGCATTTTTATCTTGCTTTCACCAACATTAGCTATTATACACGACAGAAACTTGAATATGACAGTTTAGATACTTGAAAACAGCATTTTGTATGTTTTTGCAAGCTGAAAACAGATATTTTATCTTGATTTTGCAAACAAAAGCCATTACACACGACATATACATGAATATGACAGTTTAAATACTTGAAAACGGTGTTTTGTGTGCTTTTGCATGCTTAAAACAGCATTTTTATCTTGCTTTCACCAACATTAGCTATTATACACGACAGAAACATGAATATGACAGTTTAAATACTTGAAAACAGCATTTTGTATGTTTTTGCAAGCTGAAAACAGCTATTTTATCTTGATTTTGCAAACATAAGCCATTACACACGACATATACCTGAATAAAACAGTTTAAATCCTTGAAAACGGTGTTTTGTATGCTTTTGCACGCTTAAAACAGCATTTTTATCTTGCTTTCAGCAACATTAGCTATTATACACGACAGAAACATGAATATGACAGTTTAAATACTTGAAAACAGAATTTTGTATGTTTTGCAAGCTGAAAACAACTATTTCATTTTGATTTTGCAAACATAAGTTATTACACACGACATATACATGAATATGACAGTTTAAATACTTGAAAACGGTGTTTTGTTTGCTTTTGCATGCAGAAAACAGCATTTTTATCTTGTTTTCACCAACATTAGCTATTATACACAACAGAAACATGAATATGACAATTTAAATACTTGAAAACGGTGTTTTGTATGCTTTTGCATGCTTAAAACAGCATTTTTATTTTGCTTCCACAAACAATAGCTATTATACACGACAGAAACATGAATATGACAGTTTAAATACTTGAAAACAGCATTTTGTTTGTTTTTGCAAGCTGAAAACAGCTATTTTATCTTGATTTTGCAAACATAAGCCATTACACACGACATATACCTGAATAAAACAGTTTAAATCCTTGAAAACGGTGTTTTGTATGCTTTTGCACGCTTAAAACAGCATTTTTATCTTGCTTTCAGCAACATTAGCTATTATACATGACAGAAACATGAATATGACAGTTTAATTACTTGAAAACGCTGTTTTGTATGCTTTTGCATGCTTAAAACAGCATTTTTATCTTGCTTTCACCAACATTAGCTATTATACACGACAGAAACTTGAATATGACAGTTTAAATACTTGAAAACAGCATTTTGTATGTTTTTGCAAGCTGAAAGCAGCAATTTTGTCTTGATTTTGCAAACATAAGCCATTACACACGACATATACATGAATATGACAGTTTAAATACTTGAAAACGGTGTTTTGTATGCTTTTGCATGCTTAAAATAGCATTTTTATCTTGCTTTCACCAACAGTAACTATTATACACGACAGAAACATGATTATGACAGTTTAAATACTTGAAAACAGCATTTTGTATGTTTTTGCAAGCTGAAAGCAGCAATTTTGTCTTGATTTTGCAAACATAAGCCATTACACACGACATATACATGAATATGACAGTATAAATACTTGAAAATTGTGTTTTGTATGCTTTTGCATGCTTAAAACAGCATTTTTATCTTGCTTTTACCAACATTAGCTATTATACACGACAGAAACATGAATATGACAGTATATATACTTGAAAACAGCATTTTATATGTTTTCGCAAGCTGAAAACAGCTATTTTATCTTGATTTTGCAAACAAAAGCCATTACACACGACATATACATGAATATGACAGTTTAAATACTTGAAAACGGTATTTTGTATGCTTTTGCATGCTTAAAACAGCATTTATATCTTGCTTTCACCAACATTAGCTATTATACACGACAGAAACATGAATATGACAGTTTAAATACTTGAAAACAGCATTTTGTATGTTTTTGCAAGCTGAAAACAACTATTTCATCTTGATTTTGCAAACATAAGTTATTACACACGACATATACATGAATATGACAGTTTAAATAATTGAAAACGGTGTCTTGTTTGCTTTTGCATGCAGAAAACAGCATTTTTATCTTGTTTTCACCAACATTAGCTATTATACACGACAGAAACATGAATATGACAGTTTAAATACGTGAAAACGCTGTTTTGTATGCTTTTGCATGCTTAAAACAGCATTTTTATCTAGCTTTCACCAACATTAGCTATTATACACGACAGAAACATGAATATGACAGTTTAAATACTTGAAAACAGCATTTTGTATATTTTTGCAAGCTGAAAACTACTATTTTATCTTGATTTTGCAAACATAAGCTATTACACTCGACATATACATGAATATGACAGTTTAAATACTTGAAAACGGTGTTTTGTATGCTTTTGCATGCTTAAAACAGAATTTTTGTCTTGCTTTCACCAACATTAGCTATTATACACGACAGAAACATGAATATGACAGTTTAAATACTTGAAAACGTTGTTTTGTATGCTTTTGCATGCTTAAAACAGAATTTTCTTCTTGCTTTCACCAACATTAGCTATTATACACGACAGAAACATGTATATGACAGTTTAAATACTTGAAAACAGCATTTTGTATGTTTTTGCAAGCTGAAAACAGCTATTTTATCTTAATTTTGCAAACATAAGCCATTAAACATGACATATACATGAATATGACAGTTTAAATACTTGAAGACGGTGTTTTGTATGCTTTTGCATGCTTAAAACAGCATTTTTATCTTGCTTTCACCAACATTAGCTATTATACACGACAGAAACATGATTATGACAGTTTAAATACTTGAAAACAGCATTTTGTATGTTTTTGCAAGCTGAAAGCAGCTATTTTATCTTGATTTTGCAAACATAAGCCATTACACACGACATATACATGAATATGACAGTTTAAATACTTGAAGACTGTGTTTTGTATGCTTTTGCATGCTTAAAACAGCATTTTTATCTTGCTTTCACCAACATTAGCTATTATACACGACAGAAACATGAATATGACAGTTTAAATACTTGAAAACGGTGTTTTGTATGCTTTTGCATGCTTAAAACAGCATTTTTATCTTGCTTTTACCAACATTAGCTATTATACACGACAGAAACATGAATATGACAGTTTGAAAACTTGAAAACAGCATTTTGTATGTTTTTGCAAGCTGAAAACAGCTATTTAATCTTGATTTTGCAAACATAAGCTATTACACACGACATATACATGAATATGACAGTTTAAATACTTGAAAACTGTGTTTTGTATGCTTTTGCATGCTTAAAACAGCATTTTCTTCTTGCTTTCACCAACATTAGCTATTATACATGACAGAAACATGATTATGACAGTTTAAATACTTGAAAACAGCATTTCGTATGTTTTTGCAAGCTGAAAACAGCTATTTTATCTTGATTTTGCAAACATAAGCCATTACACACGACAAATACATGAATATGACAGTTTAAATACTTGAAAACGGTGTTTTGTATGCTTTTGCATGCTTAAAACAGCATTTTTATCTTGCTTTCACCAACATTAGCTATTATACACGACAGAAACATGAATATGACAGTTTAAATATTTGAAAACGCTGTTTTGTATGCTTTTGCATGTTTAAAACAGCATTTTAATCTTGCTTTCACCAACATTACAGTTTAAATACTTGAAAACAGCATTTCGTATGTTTTTGCAAGCTGAAATCAGCTGTTTTATCTTGATTTTGCAAACATAAGCCATTACACACGACATATACATGAATATGACAGTTTAAATACTTGAAAACGGTGTTTTGTTTGCTTTTGCATGCTTAAAACAGCATTTTTATCTTGCTTTCACCAACATTAGCTATTATACACGACAGAAACATGAATATGACAGTTTAAATACTTGAAAACAGCATTTTGTATGTTTTTGCAAGCTGAAAACTGCTATTTTATCTTGTTTTTGCAAACATAATCCATTACACACGTCATATATATGAATATGACAGTTTAAATACTTGAAACCGGTGTTTTGTATGCTTTTGTATTCTTAAACAGCATTTTTATCTTGCTTTCACCAACATTAGCTATTATACACGACAGAAACATGAATATGACAGTTTAAATATTTGAAAACAGCATTTTGTATATTTTTGCAAGCTGAAAACTGCTATTTTATCTTGTTTTTGCAAACATAAGCCATTACACACGACATATACAAGAATATGACAGTTTAAATACTTGAAAACGGTGTTTTGTATGCTTTTGCATGCTCAAAACAGCATTTTTATCTTGCTTTCACCAACATTAGCTATTATACACGGTAGAAACATAAATATTACAGTTTAAATACTTAAAAACAGCATTTTGTATGTTTTTGCAAGCTCAAAGCAGCTATTTTATCTTGATTTTGCAAACATAAGCCATTACACGCGACATCTACATGAATATGACAGTTTATATACTTGAAAACAGCATTTTGTAAGTTTTTGCAAGCTGAAAACAGCTATTTTAACTTGATTTTGCAAACATAACTATTACACACGACACATACATGAATATGACAGTTTAAATACTTGAAAACGGTGTTTTGTATGCTTTTGCATGCATAAAACAGCAATTTTATCTTGATTTCACCAACATTAGCCATTATACACGACAAAAGCATGAATATGACAGTTTAAATACTTGAAAACAGCGTTTTGTATGTTTTTGCAAGCTGAAAACAGCTATTTTATCTTAATTTTGCAAACATAAGCCATTACACACGACATATACATGAATATGACAGTTTAAATACTTGAAAACGGTGTTTTGTATGCTTTTGCATGCTTAAAACCGCATTTTTATCTTGCTTTCACCAACATTAGCTATTATACACGACAGAAACATGAATATTTTTTTTTTTATTGTACACTATATTTACAATCTATCTGACATTAGATAATAAGTAAATGGTTTGTCAATAATTATCATGTGAAAGACGAGTCCACTGACTCGCTTCCTTACAATTCCTTACATATATAAATACATATATCCTATATACTAATCGGCGTGGGTCTGAGCTGTCACTCTATTCATCGACCGGTCTAACAACCATAATTATTCATCGCTACAGCCTAAACGGTGCGCTGGATTCGGGTGAAACTTTTTTTGAGATGTAAAGGGCACTAGGGACTACGTGCTTTTTATGAATTCATATTTTTCATACACATGATGTGCGAAATATTAAATGCGAAAGACATTAAATTTTTCCATCAAGGGGGGCCTCGGGTTGCTACGAAAGTGTAGTTTGTTGATTATAGTTGTAACTTTTTATAAATTTTTGTTCAGTTTGACATATATGACAGATCTGTTTCAAATTTTGAGTAAAAATTACATTAATTCTAGACAAGTTGAAGATGTTTTGTAAATTTATCTGTGTTTAAAATAAATGAGTGAACATGTGTACTATAATGTAAATATATTAAAAGTCAATTTAAAAAATTAAAATTGTTGCTGTCACTTTTCACGAATTTGTGTTCATCCTGTCATTTTTAACATATCTGTTTGAAAGTGTAAGTATAAATTTAATTAATTCTAGACCAGATGACAAAGTTTTGTAAATTTATCAGTGTTTAGAATAAATGAGCAAACATGTTTACTAATTTGTAAATTTTTAAAATATAAATTTTTTTTCATAATTTTTCAAATTTCAAATTAATATGACAGATGTCTGTGTTCGTCAACTTCAATTCTTTTAAGGATTTTAGGCGGTAAAATTCAAATGAGTGAATTTCAACACAGAAATGATAAATATTATTTTTCAATTCATTTATTTCCTTCTCAAAAAATACAACAGATGTCTCTGCTCGATAACATCAATGCTTCTAAGTATTTTAGGCGGTAAAATTTAAATAAGTTAATTACTTATCTAATATAAAATGATCGTTTTAAATTTTATAATGAATTTCAGCAATATTTTTTTTATCATCAGTTGTTTTTTATTTCGAATCCTGCCGTGTTTGGTACTAAACTAAAAGTTTCACGTTAGAGTTTTAAAATAAAGCGTCAAAAAGTTATTTTGGACGATTGTCAATTGTTTTTTTATAAAAATTATTTAAATGCTACCGAGTTTGGTATTGAATTAAAGGTCTCGCAGAGGAGATTTGAACTAAAGTGTCAAAAAGTTGTTTTGGACGATTGTCAATTGTTTTCTATAAAAATTATTTAAATCCTGCCGTGTTTGGTATTGAATAAAAGGTCTCGGAGAGAAGATTTATACTCAAGTGTCAAAAAGTTATTTTGGACGATTGTCAATTGTTTTTTATAAATATTATTTAAATCCTACCGTGTTTGGTATCAAATTAAAAGTCTCGCGGAAGAGATTTGAACTCAAGTGTCAAAAAGTTGTTTTGGACGATCGTTAATTGTTTTGTATATATGTTATTTAATTCCTACCGTGTTTCGTATCAAATTAAAGGTCGCGCGGAGGAGATTTGAACTCAAGTGTCAAAAAGTTGTTTTGGACGATCGTTAATTGTTTTGTATATATGTTATTTAAATCCTACCGTGATTGGTATCAAATTAAAAGTCTCATGAAGGATATTTCAACTCAAGTGTCAAAAAGTTATTTTGGTAAATCATCAATTGTTTTTTTATAAATGTTATTTAAATCCTAACGTGTTTGGTATTGAATTAAATATCTCACGGAAGAGATTTAAACTAAAGTGCCAAATAGTAGTAACATAAAAGCGAGAAACGAAGTGACGAGCTTGCTTCGCCCATGCACTGACTTGAAAGCGAGGAACGAAGTGACGAGCTTTCTTCGTCAATGTACTGACATGGAAGCGAGGAACGTAGTGACGAGCTTGCTTCGTCGATGTACTGACATGGAAGCGAGGAACGAAGTGACGAGCTTTCTTCGTCAATGTACTGACATGGAAGCGAGGAACACAGTGACGAGCTTGCTTCGTCAATTGTTTGGTATTAATCGGAAGTTATTTAAAACTATCAATTTATTTTTCTACATTTTCATTTGTAAAATAAAAAATTTTCATTTTGATGCTACTTTTACTTTAAACTAGGAAAAGTCGGTATTACACGACAAATTTATTTAAAATAAAGTAAATGCGTTAAATTTTGTCGACAATGTAGGGTGCAATTTATTATATATTATTATTGACGGTTCTTTTAAATTGACAAGATAATAATAGAAATGTCAGATTTAGAGAAGTCTTTGTAACATAATCAAATTTAATAAAAATAAAATAAAACCATGAAATTTAGAGAAAAAAAAAAGTTTCCAACCTTTTTTTTTTTATTTTACTTGACTTTAGATTAAGTAACTTTCCGTCAAATTTGTCTACAAAGGAGAATGAAAATTATTGTACATTATTATTGATAATATTTTAAAATTACCAATAGAAATATCAGATTGACAAAATCATTTATCACATGATCAAATATTAATTAAGTTGCGTTTGATTTAATTATTTTTTTAAAATCACTTTTTGGGTATCCAAAAAAAGATGTCGATAATATAAAAAATGGCGGCTGTCGATTATTTTCATAAAAGACATCACAAAAATATAGTGTTTGGTATCAAATGAGAATCTTGAGTAGACAAGTTTAAATTTTTTAACTTTGATTGTACTTTGAAATGTAACTGACAAGATAACGTAAGACTGGTTGGTTGGTATTACACGATCAAATTTTATAAAAATTTTAAAAACAGCGAAATTTAAAGGAAAAAAATTCCATTACAATTTCACGATTTTATTCTACTTTGACGTTAGATTAGGTAAAGTCGACAATGTGGAATGCAAATTATTATACATTATTATTGGCGGTATTTTTAAATTACCAAGAAGACAATAGAAATGTCAGATTGGCAAAATATTTGTTATATGATCAAATATTAATGTAATTTGTGTTTAATTTAAATTTTCAAATTTTTTTTTTAGGTATCTAACTTGTGGTGTATGAAATGAAATGTTTTAACAGTTCCTAGATAATCATTTTTTTAAGTCACTTGAAATCTATTGCAAGGTTAAAAACACTTGGTCTTGGTAATACGAGTATCCACGGAAAATTTAATAATTGTGTTTGTTCGCAAACCGATTCTAATCGGCAATTATTTTTCCTTACAATTCATGAATATTTGCGACCTGTGGGGTACCAAGTAAAATGTTTTAGAAGTGAAATATTGAGCCATCTTTATTATAAATTAGTACGATTGGCAAATGCTATTCTGAAAATTCCCCTAAAGCTAGCTTGTGGAGTATTGAATGTAACGTTTCAGGCTCAAAAAGTTGGAAAAAGTAGTGATGAACCTTCTTTATCACAAATAATTACGATCAGCAATTGCTTTTGTAGAAATTACTAGAAACTTAACTTAGGGATATTAAATGAACTGTTTTAGGGATGGGAAGTTAAGAGACACTGACATGAAAGCGAGGAACGAAGTGACGAGCTTTCCTCGCCATTGTACTGACATGAAAGCGAGGAACGAAGTGATGTTTTCTTCGCCAATTTACTGACTTGGAAGCGAGGAACAAAGAGACTGCTATCTTCTTTAGTGTCGCGGAGCCTAGGGGTCAGACCTGCGAAGCAGGTCGGACCGCTAGTCCTATATACTAATCGGCGTGGGTCTGAACTGTCACTCTATAGATTAGCCAATCTAACAACGGCCATCGGCCACCTCTACAGCCTAGACGGTTTCATGTATTGGGGTGAAACTTTTTTTGGGTGTTAAAGGTCCCTGTGGAACAGTGCCTTTTGCGTGTCTCATATTTTTCTTACACATGATGTGCGAAATATTAAATGCGAAAGACATTAAAATTTTCCATCAAGGGGGGCCTCGGGTTGCTACGAAAGTGTACTTTGTTGATTGTAGTTGTAACTTTTCACAAATTTTTGTTCAATTTGACATACATGACAGATCTGTTTCAAATTTTAAGTATAAATTACCCTAATTCTAGACAAGTTGAAGATGTTTTGTTACTTTATCTGTGTTTAAAATAAATGAGTGAACATGTGTACTATAATGTAAATATTTTAAAAGTCAATTTAAAAATTCAAATTGTAATTGTCACTTTTCACTAATTTGTGTGCAAGTTTAATATTTTTTTTTTTTTTCGTTTTTATTTGAAAGTTTTTAAGCATTTGAACATTAATGTAATAAATTATAATAGTTAATCTATTTGTGCAATGAATTTGAAGAAAATTTATATTTTTGAAGTGTTTAAATTTTTTGACATTTTAGCTTGAAGAAGCAAAATAAAATTAGCAGTATATAAGTAAATTTAAATGTATATCTGCTGTATACCTATATATTCCTATAATTAATAGAAGCAATAAAATAATTATTATTTATTAATTGCAAGCAAAAAATGTCAATTTGAATTTACATAACCTAAAATAAATCCTTTTTGTATTATGTTTTATAATTCTGTTGTAGAATTAATAAACGTCGTACATTTTTAATAATGCAAAAGTGTAAGAATTGCGGAATACCGTACGCTGGATAGATTTTATAACGAACGCACCCAAAGTGTCAGTATAAGGTATGGCGAGTGCATGTTTTCATTGATTGATAGTATTAATCGGTCAGTGCACAATACTTTAGAAAATACAGATCATTATGATCGTAAATGAAAGCACAATTATACGTAATGGAGATTTGAGGTATTACTTATTGTGACAATGATAATTCTGTTGAATCAAAACTTCTCAAAGATTAAATTCCAAGTTTGAATAATTTAAGAGACAGTTTTTATAATAACACAATGGCATGTAACGCTTCAAAAAATTAATGTTTTTCCATAATCCAGGTATGTAAAATTACATAAAATGTGATATATAAATTTCATTTTACTTAAATTTAGACAGGTTAATTTAAAACCAGAAATGAAACGTATATTTAACAAGTTTTAATACATTCAGGCAAACTAAACTGGCATATTGAAGTACAATAATGATTGTAAGATAAATATTTGTTTAAATATCTATATAGTCTGATACATGCACATTTATTACAGATATTTTCAACAAAATGATTTGAAGATAAATGTTGACTGATGTTTTGATACAGAAAGAAAATACTGGTAATTGCTAAGTGTGTTGTACTACTAAAACAAAGCTAAACCATTTAGATTATTCTATAAAACCCCAAGTTTGTTAAATAATACATTGAAATGTGATGTATAACTTTATATCTAACCTAACTTTTCGAAAGTCTGATTCGAAACCGTAATGAACAAAAGTTGAAATTTATCAAGTTTTAATGTATTCAGACAAACTTAATTAGTACAATAATGTATTTCAATATTTTTAAAGTAGGTATTTATATAATAGCTATACTTTATAAAATAGGCATTTTTATATGTCTTTGTACCAGTTATGGCAGAATCAAGAAAAGAGATACGTCATTCTTTGCCAATCGACATACGTCAAATTTATTTTAAATCGACATATGCTTATTGAAGCTAAGAATGCTTATACACATTAAAAATATTCTCTATAATGTGCAATTTGTTGAGATAGAAAACTGCAGAGGCAAGAGATTAAAATACTGGAAAATATGTTTAAATATTGCAAAATAAATTATTTAAAAAGAAAATAACACATAATTTAAAAAGCTGATTACAAAACTATCAAATGACGGGAGATAGTAACTTTGTAAGATTGCTGAATGCTATTTGTCCAAAGTTACAAAACATAACCGATAGTGCTGCTTTTTGCGGCACGGCAGGAAACTACATTACAGGAACTGGTTCACGTGTTTGGCGCGGAAATTAAAAAAATTAAATTAATATGTTTCACAAATTTTATTTTATTTTTCACCAGCACGTTATCAAAATTTGATATTTACATTAGAAATATGTTTTTAATTTTCTTTGGAAAATGAAAATGACCTTTGGGTCACTATTTTAAAATTCAATGAATTTAAAATAATTTATTTTATGTAATTTAATACTCATAATGCCATCTCTTAAGTCGGCAGGAAACTAAAATGCCTCCCATATTGTAATCAGTACATTGTTGTAATCAAGTGTATTGTTGTAATCAACACGAATATATTTCTGTATTCAATATAAGTTCATTGTTGTAATCGATGTCCGTGCATTTTTGTAATCAAAAAATTATTGTCATTAATACACTGTTCTAATCAGTACATTATTGTAATCAATTATAATTATTACAATTATTGTATTATTGACGTGATCGTATACGGAATTCATTGGTGTATGATGAGTGTGAGATTGTGAAGAATGTTGTTAAGAAAGTGGGAGTGAGTCAGTTAAGGTGGTTTGGACATGTTGAGCTATTGTCGAATGAAAGGTTGGTGAAACTAATATATGTGGGTGAGATTGAAGGTGAACGATTGCGTGGGCGTCCGAGGAATAACTGGTTGGGTATGATTGATGGTTTGTTGCGTGAACGAATGATTCCGAGTGTGAAAAATACACGAGCATGTATGAATCGCACTATGAATGTAGACGAGGCGAAAGTGCTGTGGAGGAGTTTGATTGTTGGTTGACTGTGTTTCTGGGTTCGTGTTACTCCACTAAGTGGGACATAGCGTGATGTTATGTATGTATATATGTACAATTATTGTAATGAACGCAAAAATAGTTATAAAACGTTTTGATGAATTGGTGAGTCAAACATTAACGAATTATTTTAATATGAATAAGCGAATGATTTGGCAGACTGTAAAAAGATAGACAGGTGGGAGTATAAGACCAGTGAATCAGATGTTAGAATAGATGGTGCGAGTATTTTATGGAATTGTATGGTGGTGTAAATGGAGTGAATAATAAAGGAAAAAATAGAATAAATGCTAGAAACGTTGAATGGGTTATAGATGAAGGTGACGTCAGATTTGCATTGATGCGTCTAAAGAATAGTAAGTCTCCCGGTATGGGTGGTATAACAAATGAAATGTTGAAATATGGTGGTGAAAGATTATTTGATTGGTTAGTTTATTTTTCAAATTTTGTTTGTAACGGTGCGTGGCTCCTGTCATTTGTCCTTTATTTAAAGGCAAAAGCAGTTCATGTTAATGTACAAATTTTCAAGCGATAAATTTGTTCAGTGTGAAAGGGAAGTTGTATGGAAAAATTCTAATGTTAAGGAGCCTTAACAATTTCTAAGTTAAGTGATATGCAAGGGGGTTGATAAGAACAAAAAGGTGTTCTGTTGGATGGAGCATGCATTATGAATGTGGACGAGGCGAAAGTGGTGTGAAAGGATATGAATTTTAGAGGAGATTGATTGTTGGTTCGTGCTACCCCACTGGGTGGGATATAGTATCATGTTATGTATGTATTTGTGTATGTGTGTTTTTTCATGACTTGGAAATTTGCATAAATTTAGATTGGAATTTCATAGAATTCAATTGTTCCTATCAATCGTTGAATAAGATAGTTTGTAATCTGAAATTGCAACTCTATATTTTTTGTAGATTAAATATATTTATGTCAAATATATAAGCTGACTAAATTATATTTATCTATCTACTGGACTTGCAGCTCCATATTTTATCTTAGTCTTAGTTGTAATTAACCGAGAGTCGTAGATATTTTATAAGTAATTATATGATTTGTAATAAATTCAGTTTATATTGTAATAACCAATTATTTTTGGGATCTGTATTTCATCTAAGTTATCCACGGTGGTATTTAAAGGATCACCTCGAAGTGAAGATATTTTGCAATTATAAAATGTGTCACAAATTGTACTTCTCGATTTTGAAATCTGCACTTGCAGAACTAGAATTCAATAAAATTAAATTTGTCGTACATTATGATTGGGATTTAAAATCGTAGAACTCATAGCATGAACTGGGTCATATTATTTAGAGTTCAGTATTCAGTAGCGTGATGGTGAATGACAAATGAGACCTTTAGGTCGACTGTCAATTGTATTACTCCTACACTTTTGGACCAGTTGTTTTGGATGATTGTCAATTGTTTTTTTTAAATGTTTTAAATCCTACCGTGTTTTTTATCAATCTTATGAAGAAGATTTAAACTAAAGTGCCAAAATGTTGTTTCAGACGATTATCAATTGTTTTTTATAAATGTTATTTAAATCCTATCGTGTTTGGTATGAAATTAAAGTTCTCACGGAGGAGATTCAAAATCTAAAAGTACTAGCATGGAAGCGAAGAACGAAGTGACGAGCTTGCTTCGCCGATGTACTGACATGGATGCGAGGAACGAAGTGACGAGCATCCTTCGCCAATGTATTGACTTGGAAGCGAGAAACGAAGAGACTATTCAATTTATTTCTCTACATTTTAGTTGTAATCTTCTTTAGAGTCGCGGAGCCTAGGGGTCAGACCTGCGAAGCAGGTCGGACCGCTAGTTATAATATACTAATTAAAGAGTAAGCCTCAACTAAATCTATGTGGCAGGTCTAATGGATTTGTCCTTTTGAGTCTGTATGTAGCACTGCTATTGTCTAAAAGATTCACTGCACTATTGTTAGGGTGGTTTTCGAGTCTATTTAAGTATTTCACACTCATGCGTGTTATTTCTTCTTTCACTGTTCTTACTTTTAGGTCATCATGTATGGTGGAGTTGGAAACGTACCAAGGAGCGTTCACTATAGTTCTCAGTACTTTTGACTTGAATCTCTGTACTATTGCTATGTTAGAGTTGCTTGTTGTACCCCACAGTTGTATACCGTATGTCCATACGGGTTCAGAATACTTTTGTAAATTAGTAATTTATTATCAATTGATAATTTGGAGTTTTTTCCTAGCATCCAGTAGAGTTTTTTGTATTTTATTGTTAATTGTAATTTTTTTGATTTTATGTGTTTACCCCAGTTTGCTCGTCGGTCAAGATGTAAGCCTAGGTATTTAACTGATTCCGCTTGAGGTAGTGGTGAGTTATATAAATAGACCGGTGGGCATGTGCCTCTGCGGGTTGTAAATGTAACATGCGTAGATTTGGACTCATTTGCTTTGATTTTCCACTTGGTTAGCCAGTTTTGTATTTCTAGTAATTGTTCCTGTAGCGCGGAAGAGGCTTCTTCGGGGTCTGTATTCGATGCTAGGACTGCAGTGTCATCTGCGAAGGTAGCTGTGGTGGTGTTTATGGAGGTTGGTAGATCCGCTGTATAAATTAGGTAGAGCACAGGTCCAAGGACGCTGCCTTGGGGGACTCCGGATTTTATCGGATGTAGATCGGAGAGTTCTTGATTAAACTTAACTTGGAAATATCTTTCTGACAGGTAAGACTTAAGAAGTTGGAAAATATTAGACGAAAAGCTTTTTTTAAGTTTGTAATTGAGACCGTCGTGCCAAACTTTGTCAAATGCCTGTGTTATATCGAGGAAAGCAGCTGAGCAGTATTTCTTTTCTTCTAGGCTTGTTTGAATTGTGCTTACGATTCTATGTACTTGTTCAGTAGTGGCGTGTTGCTGTCTGAAACCGAATTGGTATTCAGATATTGGGTTTTCTTCTTTAAGAATGGGTTTAATTCTCTTTAGTAAGACCTTTTCAAATATTTTTGATAAGACAGGTAACAGGCTTATAGGCCTATACGATGTTACTTCTTCTTCGGGCTTGCCGGGTTTATGGATAAGGATAATTTGCGCTATTTTCCATTGTGGAGGATAGTAGCTTAGTCTAATGATTGCGTTGAAGATAAACGTTATGAGTTTTATTGTTTTCTTTGTTAGCTCTTTAAGTATTTTTCCAGTGATGAGGTCGTAACCTGGAGATTTTTTTGGGTTGGTATATTTGATCATTTCTATGATTTCGTGCATGCCAACATTTTTCATAAGCGGTGAGAGCTGATGTGGGGTTTCTAAATACTCTTTAATGTTTCT
>CAWWDY010002438.1:0-42355 GCA_963942605.1 Poecilus cupreus
AAGTATTTAAACTGTCATATTCATGTTTCAGTCATGTATAATAGATAATGTTGGTGAAAGCAAGATAAAAATGCTGTTTTAAGCATGCAAAAGCATACAAAACACCGTTTTCAAGTATTTAAACTGTCATATACTTGTATATGTCGTGTGTAATGGCTCATGTTTGCAAAATCAAGATAAAATAGCTGTTTTCAGCTTGAAAAAACATACAAAATGGTGTTTTTAAGTATTTAAACTGTCATATTTATGTTTCTGTCGTGTATATTAGCTAATGTTGGTGACAGCAAGATAAAAATGCTGTTTTAAGCATGCAAAAGCATACAAAACACACGTTTTCAAGTATTTAAACTGTCATATACTTGTATATGTCGTGTGTAATGGCTCATGTTTGCAAAATAAAGATAAAATAGCTGTTTTCAGCTTGCAAAAACATACAAAATGGTGTTTTTAAGTATTTAAACTGTCATATTCATGTTTCAGTTGTGTATAATAGCTAATGTTGGTGAAAGCAAGATAAAAATGCTGTTTTAAAGCATGCAAAAGCATACAAAACACCGTTTTCAAGTATTTAAACTGTCATATACATGTATATGTCGTGTATAATGGCTCATGTCCGCAAAATCAAGTTAAAATAGCTGTTTTCAGCTTGCAAAAACATACAAAATGCTGTTTTCAAGTATTTAAACTGTCATATTCATGTTTCTGTCGTGTATAATAGCTAATGTTGATGAAAGCAAGATAAAAATGTTATTTTAGGCATGCAAAAGCAAACAAAACATCGTTTTCAAGAATTCAAACTGTCATATTCATGTTTCTGTCGTGTATCATAGCTAATGTTGGTGAAAGCAAGATAAAAATGCTGTTTTAAGCATGCAAAAGCAAACAAAACACCGTTTTCAAGTATTCAAACTGTCATATTCATGTTTCCGTCGTGTATAATAGCTAATGTTGGTGAAAGCAAGATAAAAATACTGTTTTTAATCATGCAAAAGCATACAAAACACCGTTTTCAAGTATTTAAACTGTCATATTCATGTATATGTCGTGTGTAATGGCTTATGTTTGCAAAATCAAGATAAAATAGCTGTTTTCAGCTTGCAAAAACATACAAAATGGTGTTTTTTAAGTATTTAAACTGTCATATTCATGTTTCAGTCATGTATAATAGCTAATGTTGGTGTAAGCAAGATAAAAATGCTGTTTTAAGCATGCAAAAGCATACAAAACACCGTTTTCAAGTATATAAACTGTCATGTTCATGTATACGTCGTGTGTAATGGCTTATGTTTGCAAAATCAAGATAATATTGCTGGTTTTAGCTTGCAAAAACATACAAAATGCTGTTTTCAAGTATTTAAACTGTCATATTTATGTTTCTGTCGTGTATAATAGCTAATGTTGGTGAAAGCAAGTTAAAAATGCTGTTTTAAGCATGCAAAAGCATACAAAACACCGTTTTAAAGTATTTAAACTGTCATATACATGTATATGTCGTGTGTAATGGCTCATATTTGCAAAATCAAGATAAAATAGCTGTTTTCAGCTTGCAAAAACATACAAAATGCTGTTTTAAAAGTATTTAAATTGTCATATTCATGTTTCTGTCGTGTATAATAGCTAATGTTGTTGACAACAAGATAAATATGCTGTTTTAAGCATGCAAAAGCATACAAAACACCGTTTTCAAGTATTTAAACTGTCATATTTATGTATATGTCGTGTGTAATGGCTTATGTTTGCAAAATCAAGATAAAATAGTTGTTTTCAGCTTGCAAAAACATACAAAATGCTGTTTTCAAGTATTTAAATTGTCATATTCATGTTTCTGTCGTGTATAAAAGCTAATGTTGGTGAAAGCAAGATAAAAATGCTGTTTTAAGCATGCAAAAGCATACAAAACACCGTTTTCAAGTATTTAAACTGTCATATTCATGTATTTGTCGTGTGTAATGGCTTATGTTTGCAAAATCAAGATAAAATAGCTGTTCTCAGCTTGCAAAAACATACACTGCTTTTAAGTATATAAACTCTCATATTCATGTTTTTGTCGTGTATAATAGCTAATGTTGGTGAAAGCAAGATAAAAATGCTGTTTTAAGCATGCAAAAGCAAACAAAACACCGTTTTCAAGTATTTAAACTGTCATATTCATGTATATGTCGTGTGCAATGGCTTATGTTTGCAAAATCAAGATAAAATAGCTGTTTTCAGCTTGCAAAAACATACAAAATGCTGTTTTCAAGTATTTAAACTGTCATATTCATGTTTCTGTCGTGTATAATAGCTAATGTTGTTGAAAGCAAGATAAATATGCTGTTTTAAGCATGCAAAAGCATACAAAACACCGTTTTCAAGTATTTAAACTGTCATATTTATGTATATGTCGTGTGTAATGGCTTATGTTTGCAAAATCAAGATAAAATAGTTGTTTTCAGCTTTCAAAAACATACAAAATGCTGTTTTCAAGTATTTAAATTGTCATATTCATGTTTCTGTCGTGTATAAAAGCTAATGTTGGTGAAAGCAAGATAAAAATGCTGTTTTAAGCATGCAAAAGCATACAAAACACCGTTTTCAAGTATTTAAACTGTCATATTCATGTATTTGTCGTGTGTAATGGCTTATGTTTGCAAAATCAAGATAAAATAGCTGTTCTCAGCTTGCAAAAACATACACTGCTTTTAAGTATATAAACTCTCATATTCATGTTTCTGTTGTGTATAATAGCTAATGTAGGTGAAAGCGAGATAAAAATGCTGTTTTAAGCATGCAAAAGCATACAAAACACCGTTTTCAAGTATTTAAACTGTCATATTCATGTATATGTCGTGTGCAATGGCTTATGTTTGCAAAATCAAGATAAAATAGCTGTTTTCAGCTTGCAAAAACATACAAAATGCTGTTTTCAAGTATTTAAACTGTCATATTCATGTTTCTGTCGTGTATAATAGCTAATGTTGATGAAAGCAAGATAAAAATGCTGTTTTAAGCATGCAAAAGCAAACAAAACACCGTTTTCAAGTATTCAAACTGTCATATTCATGTTTCCGTCGTGTATAATAGCTAATGTTGGTGAAAGCAAGATAAAAATGCTGTTTTAAGCATTCAAAAGCATACAAAACACCGTTTTCAAGTATTTAAACTGTCATATTCATGTATATGTCGTGTGTAATGGCTTATGTTTGCAAAATCAAGATAAAATAGCTGTTTTCAGCTTGCAAAAACATACAAAATGGTGTTTTTAAGTATTTAAACTGTCATATTAATGTTTCAGTCGTGTATCATAGCTAATGTTGGTGAAAGCAAGTTAAAAATGCTGTTTTAAGCATGCAAAAGCAAACAAAACACCGTTTTCAAGTATTTAAACTGTCATATACATGTATATGTCGTGTGTAATGGCTCATGTTTGCAAAATCAAGATAAAATAGCTGTTTTCAGCTTGCAAAAACATACAAAATGCTGTTTTCAAGTATTTAAATTGTCATATTCATGTTTCTGTCGTGTATAATAGCTAATGTTGGTGAAAGCAAGATAAATATGGTGTTTTAAGCATGCAAAAGCATACAAAACACCGTTTTCAAGTATTAAAATTGTCATATTCATGTTTCTGTCGTGTATAATAGCTAATGTTAGTGAAAGCAAGATAAAAATGCTGTTTTAAGCATGCAAAAGCATACAAAACACCGTTTTCATGTATTTAAACTGTCATATTCATGTATATGTCGTGTGTAATGGCTTATGTTTGCAAAATCAAGATAAAATAGCTGTTTTCAGCTTGCAAAAACATACAAAATGCTGTTTTCAAGTATATAAACTGTCATATTCATGTTTCTGTCGTGTATAATAGCTAATGTTGATGAAAGCAAGATAAAAATGCTGTTTTAAGCATGCAAAAGCAAATGAAACACCGTTTTCAAGTATTCAAACTGTCATATTCATGTTTCTGTCGTGTATAATAGCTAATGTTGGTGAAAGCAAGATAAAAATGCTGCTTTAAGCATGCAAAAGCATACAAAACACCGTTTTTAAGTATTTAAACTGTCATATTCATGTATATGTCGTGTGTAATGGCTTATGTTTGCAAAATCAAGATAAAATAGCTGTTTTCAGCTTGCAAAAACATACAAAATGGTGTTTTTAAGTATTTAAACTGTCATATTCATGTTTCAGTCATGTATAATAGATAATGTTGGTGAAAGCAAGATAAAAATGCTGTTTTAAGCATGCAAAAGCATACAAAACACCGTTTTCAAGTATTTAAACTGTCATATACTTGTATATGTCGTGTGTAATGGCTCATGTTTGCAAAATCAAGATAAAATAGCTGTTTTCAGCTTGAAAAAAACATACAAAAATGGTGTTTTTAAGTATTTAAACTGTCATATTTATGTTTCTGTCGTGTATAATAGCTAATGTTGGTGACAGCAAGATAAAAATGCTGTTTTAAGCATGCAAAAGCATACAAAACACCGTTTTCAAGTATTTAAACTGTCATATACTTGTATATGTCGTGTGTAATGGCTCATGTTTGCAAAATAAAGATAAAATAGCTGTTTTCAGCTTGCAAAAACATACAAAATGGTGTTTTTAAGTATTTAAACTGTCATATTCATGTTTCAGTTGTGTATAATAGCTAATGTTGGTGAAAGCAAGATAAAAATGCTGTTTTAAGCATGCAAAAGCATACAAAACACATTTTTTAAGTATTTAAACTGTCATATACATGTATATGTCGTGTATAATGGCTCATGTCCGCAAAATCAAGTTAAAATAGCTGTTTTCAGCTTGCAAAAACATACAAAATGCTTTTTTCAAGTATTTAAACTGTCATATTCATGTTTCTGTCGTGTATAATAGCTAATGTTGATGAAAGCAAGATAAAAATGTTATTTTAAGCATGCAAAAGCAAACAAAACATCGTTTTCAAGAATTCAAACAGTCATATTCATGTTTCTGTCGTGTATCATAGCTAATGTTGGTGAAAGCAAGATAAAAATGCTGTTTTAAGCATGCAAAAGCAAACAAAACATCGTTTTCAAGTATTCAAACTGTCATATTCATGTTTTTGTCGTGTATAATAGCTAATGTTGGTGAAAGCAAGATAAAAATGCTGTTTTAAGCATGCAAAAGCATACAAAACACCGTTTTCAAGTATATAAACTGTCATATTTATGTATATGTCGTGTGTAATGGCTTATGTTTGCAAAATCAAGATAAAATAGCTGTTTTCAGCTTGCAAAAACATACAAAATGCCGTTTTCAAGTATTTAAACTGTCATATTCATGTTTCTGTCGTGTATAATAGCTAATGTTGATGATAGCAAGATAAAAATGCTGTTTTAAGCATGCAAAAGCAAATAAAACACCGTTTTCAAGTATTCAAACTGTCATATTCATGTTTCTGTCGTGTATAAAAGCTAATGTTGGTGAAAGCAAGATAAAAATGCTGCTTTAAGCATGCAAAAGCATACAAAACACCGTTTTTAAGTATTTAAACTGTCATATTCATGTATATGTCGTGTGTAATGGCTTATGTTTGCAAAATCAAGATAAAATAGCTGTTTTCAGCTTGCAAAAACATACAAAATGGTGTTTTTAAGTATTTAAACTGTCATATTCATGTTTCAGTCGTGTATAATAGATAATGTTGGTGAAAGCAAGATAAAAATGCTGTTTTAAGCATGCAAAAGCATACAAAACACCGTTTTCAAGTATTTAAACTGTCATATACTTGTATATGTCGTGTGTAATGGGTCATGTTTGCAAAATCAAGATAAAATAGCTGTTTTCAGCTTGAAAAAACATACAAAATGGTGTTTTTAAGTATTTAAACTGTCATATTCATGTTTCAGTTGTGTATAATAGCTAATGTTGGTGAAAGCAAGATAAAAATGCTTTTTTAAGCATGCTAAAGCATACAAAACACCGTTTTCAAGTATTTAAACTGTCATATACATGTATATGTCGTGTGTAATGGCTCATGTTTGCAAAATCAAGATAAAATAGCTGTTTTCAGCTTGCAAAAACATACAAAATGCTGTTTTCAAGTATTTAAATTGTCATATTCATGTTTCTGTCGTGTATAATAGCTAATGTTGGTGAAAGCAAGATAAATATGGTGTTTTAAGCATGCAAAAGCATACAAAACACCGTTTTCAAGTATTAAAATTGTCATATTCATGTTTCTGTCGTGTATAATAGCTAATGTTAGTGAAAGCAAGATAAAAATGCTGTTTTAAGCATGCAAAAGCATACAAAACACCGTTTTCATGTATTTAAACTGTCATATTCATGTATATGTCGTGTGTAATGGCTTATGTTTGCAAAATCAAGATAAAATAGCTGTTTTCAGCTTGCAAAAACATACAAAATGCTGTTTTCAAGTATATAAACTGTCATATTCATGTTTCTGTCGTGTATAATAGCTAATGTTGATGAAAGCAAGATAAAAATGCTGTTTTAAGCATGCAAAAGCAAATGAAACACCGTTTTCAAGTATTCAAACTGTCATATTCATGTTTCTGTCGTGTATAATAGCTAATGTTGGTGAAAGCAAGATAAAAATGCTGCTTTAAGCATGCAAAAGCATACAAAACACCGTTTTTAAGTATTTAAACTGTCATATTCATGTATATGTCGTGTGTAATGGCTTATGTTTGCAAAATCAAGATAAAATAGCTGTTTTCAGCTTGCAAAAACATACAAAATGGTGTTTTTAAGTATTTAAACTGTCATATTCATGTTTCAGTCATGTATAATAGATAATGTTGGTGAAAGCAAGATAAAAATGCTGTTTTAAGCATGCAAAAGCATACAAAACACCGTTTTCAAGTAATTAAACTGTCATATACTTGTATATGTCGTGTGTAATGGCTCATGTTTGCAAAATCAAGATAAAATAGCTGTTTTCAGCTTGAAAAAACATACAAAATGGTGTTTTTAAGTATTTAAACTGTCATATTTATGTTTCTGTCGTGTATAATAGCTAATGTTGGTGACAGCAAGATAAAAATGCTGTTTTAAGCATGCAAAAGCATACAAAACACCGTTTTCAAGTATTTAAACTGTCATATACTTGTATATGTCGTGTGTAATGGCTCATGTTTGCAAAATAAAGATAAAATAGCTGTTTTCAGCTTGCAAAAACATACAAAATGGTGTTTTTAAGTATTTAAACTGTCATATTCATGTTTCAGTTGTGTATAATAGCTAATGTTGGTGAAAGCAAGATAAAAATGCTGTTTTAAGCATGCAAAAGCATACAAAACACCGTTTTCAAGTATTAAAATTGTCATATTCATGTTTCTGTCGTGTATAATAGCTAATGTTAGTGAAAGCAAGATAAAAATGCTGTTTTAAGCATGCAAAAGCATACAAAACACCGTTTTCATGTATTTAAACTGTCATATTCATGTATATGTCGTGTGTAATGGCTTATGTTTGCAAAATCAAGATAAAATAGCTGTTTTCAGCTTGCAAAAACATACAAAATGCTGTTTTCAAGTATATAAACTGTCATATTCATGTTTCTGTCGTGTATAATAGCTAATGTTGATGAAAGCAAGATAAAAATGCTGTTTTAAGCATGCAAAAGCAAATGAAACACCGTTTTCAAGTATTCAAACTGTCATATTCATGTTTCTGTCGTGTATAATAGCTAATGTTGGTGAAAGCAAGATAAAAATGCTGCTTTAAGCATGCAAAAGCATACAAAACACCGTTTTTAAGTATTTAAACTGTCATATTCATGTATATGTCGTGTGTAATGGCTTATGTTTGCAAAATCAAGATAAAATAGCTGTTTTCAGCTTGCAAAAACATACAAAATGGTGTTTTTAAGTATTTAAACTGTCATATTCATGTTTCAGTCATGTATAATAGATAATGTTGGTGAAAGCAAGATAAAAATGCTGTTTTAAGCATGCAAAAGCATACAAAACACCGTTTTCAAGTAATTAAACTGTCATATACTTGTATATGTCGTGTGTAATGGCTCATGTTTGCAAAATCAAGATAAAATAGCTGTTTTCAGCTTGAAAAAACATACAAAATGGTGTTTTTAAGTATTTAAACTGTCATATTTATGTTTCTGTCGTGTATAATAGCTAATGTTGGTGACAGCAAGATAAAAATGCTGTTTTAAGCATGCAAAAGCATACAAAACACCGTTTTCAAGTATTTAAACTGTCATATACTTGTATATGTCGTGTGTAATGGCTCATGTTTGCAAAATAAAGATAAAATAGCTGTTTTCAGCTTGCAAAAACATACAAAATGGTGTTTTTAAGTATTTAAACTGTCATATTCATGTTTCAGTTGTGTATAATAGCTAATGTTGGTGAAAGCAAGATAAAAATGCTGTTTTAAGCATGCAAAAGCATACAAAACACATTTTTCAAGTATTTAAACTGTCATATACATGTATATGTCGTGTATAATGGCTCATGTCCGCAAAATCAAGTTAAAATAGCTGTTTTCAGCTTGCAAAAACATACAAAATGCTGTTTTCAAGTATTTAAACTGTCATATTCATGTTTCTGTCGTGTATAATAGCTAATGTTGATGAAAGCAAGATAAAAATGTTATTTTAAGCATGCAAAAGCAAACAAAACATCGTTTTCAAGAATTCAAACAGTCATATTCATGTTTCTGTCGTGTATCATAGCTAATGTTGGTGAAAGCAAGATAAAAATGCTGTTTTAAGCATGCAAAAGCAAACAAAACATCGTTTTCAAGTATTCAAACTGTCATATTCATGTTTTTGTCGTGTATAATAGCTAATGTTGGTGAAAGCAAGATAAAAATGCTGTTTTAAGCATGCAAAAGCATACAAAACACCGTTTTCAAGTATATAAACTGTCATATTTATGTATATGTCGTGTGTAATGGCTTATGTTTGCAAAATCAAGATAAAATAGCTGTTTTCAGCTTGCAAAAACATACAAAATGCTGTTTTCAAGTATTTAAACTGTCATATTCATGTTTCTGTCGTGTATAATAGCTAATGTTGATGATAGCAAGATAAAAATGCTGTTTTAAGCATGCAAAAGCAAATAAAACACCGTTTTCAAGTATTCAAACTGTCATATTCATGTTTCTGTCGTGTATAAAAGCTAATGTTGGTGAAAGCAAGATAAAAATGCTGCTTTAAGCATGCAAAAGCATACAAAACACCGTTTTTAAGTATTTAAACTGTCATATTCATGTATATGTCGTGTGTAATGGCTTATGTTTGCAAAATCAAGATAAAATAGCTGTTTTCAGCTTGCAAAAACATACAAAATGGTGTTTTTAAGTATTTAAACTGTCATATTCATGTTTCAGTCGTGTATAATAGATAATGTTGGTGAAAGCAAGATAAAAATGCTGTTTTAAGCATGCAAAAGCATACAAAACACCGTTTTCAAGTATTTAAACTGTCATATACTTGTATATGTCGTGTGTAATGGCTCATGTTTGCAAAATCAAGATAAAATAGCTGTTTTCAGCTTGAAAAAACATACAAAATGGTGTTTTTAAGTATTTAAACTGTCATATTCATGTTTCAGTTGTGTATAATAGCTAATGTTGGTGAAAGCAAGATAAAAATGCTTTTTTAAGCATGCTAAAGCATACAAAACACCGTTTTCAAGTATTTAAACTGTCATATACATGTATATGTCGTGTATTATGGCTCATGTTTGCAAAATCAAGTTAAAATAGCTGTTTTCAGCTTGCAAAAACATACAAAATGCTGTTTTCAAGTATTTAAACTGTCATATTCATGTTTCTGTCGTGTATAATAGCTAATGTTGATGAAAGCAAGATAAAAATGTTATTTTAAGCATGCAAAAGCAAACAAAACATCGTTTTCAAGTATTCAAACTCTCATATTCATGTTTTTGTCGTGTATCATAGCTAATGTTGGTGAAAGCAAGATAAAAATGCTGTTTTAAGCATGCAAAAGCAAACAAAACATCGTTTTCAAGTATTCAAACTGTCATATTCATGTTTCTGTCGTGTATAATAGCTAATGTTGGTGAAAGCAAGATAAATATGCTGTTTTAAGCATGCAAAAGCATACAAAACACCGTTTTCAAGTATTTAAACTGTCATATTCATGTTTCTGTCGTGTATAATAGCTAATGTTAGTGAAAGCAAGATAAAAATGCTGTTTTAAGCATGCAAAAGCATACAAAACACCGTTTTCAAGTATTTAAACTGTCATATTCATGTATATGTCGTGTGTAATGGCTTATGTTTGCAAAATCAAGATCAAATAGCTGTTTTCAGGTTGCAAAAACATACAAAAAGCTGTTTTTAAGTATTTAAACTGTCATATTCATGTTTCTGTCGTGTATAATAGCTAATGTTGATGAAAGCAAGATAAAAATGCTGTTTTAAGCATGCAAAAGCAAACAAAACACCGTTTTCAAGTATTCAAACTGTCATATTCATGTTTCTGTCGTGTATAATAGCTAATGTTGGTGAAAGCAAGATAAAAATGCTGTTTTAAGCATGCAAAAACATACAAAACACCGTTTTCAAGTATTTAAACTGTCATATTCATGTATATGTCGTGTGTAATGGCTTATGTTTGCAAAATCAAGATAAAATAGCTGTTTTCAGCTTGCAAAAACATACAAAATGGTGTTTTTAAGTATTTAAACTGTCATATTCATGTTTCAGTCGTGTATAATAGCTAATGTTGGTGAAAGCAAGATAAAAATGCTGTTTTAAGCATGCAAAAGCATACAAAACACCGTTTTCAAGTATTTAAACTGTCATATACTTGTATATGTCGTGTGTAATGGCCCATGTTTGCAAAATCAAGATAAAATAGCTGTTTTCAGCTTGAAAAAACATACAAAATGGTGTTTTTAAGTATTTAAACTGTCATATTCATGTTTCAGTTGTGTATAATAGCTAATGTTGGTGAAAGCAAGATAAAAATGCTGTTTTAAGCATGCAAAAGCATACAAAACACCGTTTTCAAGTATTTAAACTGTCATATTCATGTTTCAGTCGTGTATAATAGCTAATGTTGGAGAAAGCAAGATAAAAATGCTGTTTTAAGCATGCAAAAGCATACAAAACACCGTTTTCAAGTATATAAACTGTCATGTTCATGTATACGTCGTGTGTAATGGCTTATGTTTGCAAAATCAAGATAAAATTGCTGGTTTTAGCTTGCAAAAACATACAAAATGCTGTTTTCAAGTATTTAAACTGTCCTATTTATGTTTCTGTCGTGTATAATAGCTAATGTTGGTGAAAACAAGATAAAAATGCTGTTTTAAGCATGCAAAAGCATACAAAACACCGTTTTCAAGTATTTAAATTGTCATATACATGTATATGTCGTGTGTAATGGATCATGTTTGCAAAATCAAGATAAAATAGCTGTTTTCAGCTTGCAAAAACATACAAAATGCTGTTTTCAAGTATTTAAATTGTCATATTCATGTTTCTGTCGTGTATAAAAGCTAATGTTGGTGAAAGGAAGATAAAAATGCTGTTTTAAGCATGCAAAAGCATACAAAACTCCGTTTTCAAGTATTTAAACTGTCATATTCATGTATTTGTCGTGTGTAATGGCTTATGTTTGCAAAATCAAGATAAAATAGCTTTTCTCAGCTTGCAAAAACATACACTGCTTTCAAGTATATAAACTCTCATATTCATGTTTTTGTCGTGTATAATAGCTAATGTTGGTGAAAGCAAGATAAAAATGCTGTTTTAAGCATGCAAAAGCAAACAAAACACCGTTTTCAAGTATTTAAACTGTCATATTCATGTTTCTGTTGTGTATAATAGCTAATGTAGGTGAAAGCAAGATAAAAATGCTGTTTTAAGCATGCAAAAGCATACAAAACACCGTTTTCATGTATTTAAACTGTCATATTCATGTATATGTCGTGTGCAATGGCTTATGTTTGCAAAATCAAGATAAAATAGCTGTTTTCAGCTTGCAAAAACATACAAAATGCTGTTTTCAAGTATTTAAACTGTCATATTCATGTTTCTGTCGTGTATAATAGCTAGTGTTGATGAAAGCAAGATAAAAATGCTGTTTTAAGCATGCAAAAGCAAACAAAACACCGTTTTCAAGTATTCAAACTGTCATATTCATGTTTCCGTCGTGTATAATAGCTAATGTTGGTGAAAGCAAGATAAAAATGCTGTTTTAAGCATGCAAAAGCATACAAAACACCGTTTTCAAGTATTTAAACTGTCATATTCATGTATATGTCGTGTGTAATGGCTTATGTTTGCAAAATCAAGATAAAATAGCTGTTTTCAGCTTGCAAAAACATACAAAATGGTGTTTTTAAGTATTTAAACTGTCATATTCATGTTTCAGTCGTGTATAATAGCTAATGTTGGTGTAAGCAAGATAAAAATGCTGTTTTAAGCATGCAAAAGCATACAAAACACCGTTTTCAAGTATATAAACTGTCATGTTCATGTATACGTCGTGTGTAATGGCTTACGTTTGCAAAATCAAGATAATATTGCTGGTTTTAGCTTGCAAAAACATACAAAATGCTGTTTTCAAGTATTTAAACTGTCATATTTATGTTTCTGTCGTGTATAATAGCTAATGTTGGTGAAAGCAAGTTAAAAATGCTGTTTTAAGCATGCAAAAGCATACAAAACACCGTTTTCAAGTATTTAAACTGTCATATACATGTATATGTCGTGTGTAATGGCTCATGTTTGCAAAATCAAGATAAAATAGCTGTTTTCAGCTTGCAAAAACATACAAAATGCTGTTTTCAAGTATTTAAATTGTCATATTCATGTTTCTGTCGTGTATAATAGCTAATGTTGTTGAAAGCAAGATAAATATGCTGTTTTAAGCATGCAAAAGCATACAAAACACCGTTTTCAAGTATTTAAACTGTCATATTCATGTATATGTTGTGTGTAATGGCTTATGTTTGCAAAATCAAGATAAAATAGTTGTTTTCAGCTTGCAAAAACATACAAAATGCTGTTTTCAAGTATTTAAATTGTCATATTCATGTTTCTGTCGTGTATAAAAGCTAATGTTGGTGAAAGCAAGATAAAAATGCTGTTTTAAGCATGCAAAAGCATACAAAACACCGTTTTCAAGTATTTAAACTGTCATATTCATGTATTTGTCGTGTGTAATGAGTAGGGAAAGATAGAGAGTTCTGGCACTCCACCCGGTGGATTCTCTATAATAGCAATGAGTGCGAGAGAGAACGCAATAGTTCATTCATAAATTTGTGTCTGTCTTTGTCTAATACTATATCGTAGTAAAGGTAATACGTAGTACAGGTGATACGTAGCCGATAACAGGTAATACGTAGTAAAATAGTAAGGTAATACTATTAACAGGTGGTAGACAGATTAAGATGATTAAGAAAAATTAAGAATAAGGGCCGGAAGAGAGATTTAATCACAAACGTCTTGAAGATGTGTCGGAAATGACGTATTACATGTAAAAAATATTTGGAAAAAAACCAAAGTATAATTTTTATTGTATTACCTATCTTTAGTAACACTCGGAGATATCACATGACCGCCGTATTTTATAAGGAAAAAGTGTAAAAAATAAAAAAACCAGAGCATAATTGTTTCTAGAACAATGTATATGGCTTATCTCACTCACTCACATGTCTTATCACATCCGTTGAATAAAATATAATAAATAGAACATTACTGTTTAATTGCTATCAGTCATAAGTGAGCCACCGGCAGTTAACTATAAAGTGTTATACAATCTACAATAATGATTGAATGTGTGAAGTGCAAAAAAATTTTTGTAAGTAGAAGTAATCTGTTCCGACATATGAAAGTATGTTATGGAGACGGAACGGCAAACTTTAATTGTGCTCTATGTACAATGTCGTTTACACGTAATGATGCACGTAAACGGCATATGAAAAATAAGCATTACGACAACGGTAAGTTAACAATTTTGAGGAAATAATAGTTTATTAATTATACTTTAAATTTAGATGCTGAAAACAAGAAAAATAATGCACCGCCACCCATAAAAAAAATTAAGCTAGCAGAGGTCCAACAGCAACAGCAGAAATCCAACCTGTATTGTGCACTATGCGATGAGAGGTTTACAACAAAATTCAAGTATATTGGACACTTGAGATCGCAGAAACATCTCAAACAGACTATCAAACCATACAAACAAGATGTAGTGGAAATTTGCAGCAGTTTTAAACAGCGAATTGCAAGTTACCGCATCAACGGGTCAGGAATTAATATTATCAAATTTTTACAAGACAATAAACCTATTATAAATGAATTAATTAAAACAATCATAGAATCATATAAGTCTGGTATTAAATTTAATTTAGAATTATTTGGTTTTTATATTAATGAAAAAAATCCAGCAGGTGAATTAAAATCTTTTAACTCTAAATTTCAAGAGGTATCACCTAGTATGAATCAATTTTCTGACGCTTATGATAATATGTGCTCCACTATAAAAACAAAATGTGAAGAATTTCAGGAACGGGATTCTGGGTGGACATTACGGGGAATATCTCACCTAGAATTTAATATTAATAAATATAAGCCAATTCGAGGTTCATCATTTATAAAATTACCTAAACAAATTCGAAATAAAAAAGCTGTTGTGAACGTACAAAATAGCGATGAATTTTGTTTTTTGTGGGCGGTTATGTCAGCTCTATTTGTCAATGTTAAAAACCCCCACCAAACATCATCATACCCACATTATAAAAAAGTTTTAAAATATGCTGGACTAGAATTCCCCATGAAAATTAAAAACATTTCAAAATTCGAATTCATGAATAATGTTTCAATTAACGTGTATGGTTTAGAACATAATTACAAGACGAAAAATTATGATGTGGTGGGTCCGATTTACCACACGAATCAAACTCGAGAAAAACATATAAATTTATTATATTTAGAGGATGGTGTTAAAGGTCACTATGTGTGGATAAAGGATTTTTCACGACTTGTGACGAGTCAAATTTCCTCACATAACGGTAAAAAATATTTATGTGATGGATGTCTAACATTCTTTAGTTCACAAGCTGGCTTTGAACAACATCGGGCGAATGATTGTAGTAAAGTTTATACTATAATGCCAACGGAGGAAATGAAATTAGATAAAAATGGAGATGTGATTCCCGGCAATATTTTAAAATTTCAAAATTATGAGCGACAAATGCGTGTACCATTTGTTGTATACGCAGATTTCGAGTCACTGTTAAAACCAATTAATACATGCTCTCCAGATCCGAATAATAGCTATACAAATAAAACACACGAACACGTTCCATATAGTTTTGCATACAACATTAAGTGTTCATTTGATGATTCACTGTCAAAATTTGTAACATACACCGGGGAAGACTGTGCAAAAGTATTTTGTAATAAGCTGTATAGTGATGTGAGACAAATATATAATAAGCATTTAAGTGTTGTACTACCCATGACAAAATTAGCTGCTAGCGAACAATATTTATTTGATACGACTACAGAATGTCATATATGTAATAAAGTGTTGAAAGCTGAAGATCGAGTAGCAGATCATGATCATCTTACTGGGAAATTTAGAGGTGTAGCTCACTCTAAATGTAACCTAAATTTTAAAATATCAAAAATGATTCCAATTTTTTTTCATAATTTATCAAACTATGACGCTCACATGTTTATCAAAGAATTTGGCTGTGATGAGGAAAAAATTGATATTATTCCGCAAAACAAGGAAAAATACATTTCTTTTACAAAACATTTATATGTGGATGAGTATGACAATAAAATGGGGGTGAAAAATAAAATTTATATGAAATTAAGATTTGTGGACTCGCTTCGGTTTATGGCGAGTTCGTTGGAGAAGCTAGCAAATAATTTAACGGATGAGCAATGTGTTGAAGTGCGAAAATATTTTTCCGAAGATGAACACTTTAAATTACTGCGTAGAAAGGGGGTTTTCCCATATAAATATATGGACTCATTCGAGAAACTAAATGAGGCTGTACTTCCACATAAAAATTTTTTTGATGATTTAATGAATAATTATAACATAACAGAAAATGAATATAACCATGCGCAGACTGTATGGAACGTGTTTAAGTGTAAAACTTTGAGAGATTATTCTGATTTGTATTGCAAAACAGATGTATTATTGCTCACAGATATTTTCGAACAATTCCGTAATGTGTGTATGAAAACTTATAAACTCGACCCTGCCCACTACTATACAGCTCCAGGGTTAAGTTGGGATGCCATGTTAAAAATGACTTGTATAGAATTAGAATTAATTACTGATATAGACATGCACCATTTTATTCAAAAAGGTATACGTGGGGGTATTTGTCAAGCCTCTTTGCGATATGTGAAAGCAAACAATAAATACATGCGGGAATATAATTCAAATAATCCGAGCACATATTTAACATATTGGGATGCGAATAATCTGTATGGGTGGGCATTATCCCAATGTATACCTTACGGTGGATTTCGATGGTTAAACGAAGATGAAATTTTAAACTTTGACGTAACTATAATTGATGATAATTCCTCAGTTGGCTATTTTATTGAAGCTGATATTGAATATCCTAAATTGCTACATTCTTCACACAACGATTTACCATTTTTGGCTGAGAGTATAATACCACCAAATTCAAAATTTAAAAATCCAAAACTTATTCCAAATTTATATGATAAGAGTAAATATGTTATTCATTACCGTAATTTAAAGCAGGCGTTGAAACATAATCTTAAAATTAAAAAAATACATAGAATAATTCAGTTTAAACAGTCTGATTGGTTAAAACAATATGTGGATTTTAACACAATATTGCGACAATCTGCGAAGAATGATTTCGAAAAGGATTTTTTTAAACTTTTAAACAATGCCATCTTTGGTAAAACAATGGAGAGCATAGATAAGCGTGTTGACATAAAACTTGTTAATCATTGGGAGACTATTGGACGTAAACCCGGTGCTGAATCGCTTCTCGCAAAACCAAATGTGAAAAGCGTCTCGATATTTAATGAAAACTTGTGTGCAATTCAATTTGAAAAACTTAAAGTTATATACAATAAACCAATATATGTGGGTTTTGCAGTATTAGACTTATCAAAATTACTCATGTACAATTTTTTTTATGAGTACTTAAAACCAAAGTATGGTGAACGAGTTGCTTTATGCTATTGTGATACCGATAGTTTTGTATTATTAATAGAAACAGATGATATTTATAAAGATATGTTAAACAATATTGAAAAATTTGATACTAGTAATTTCTGCTCGGACAATGTTTACAACATGCCTCAGAAAAATAAAGCTGTATTAGGACTAATGAAAGACGAATTGGGCGGTAAATTAATGCAACAATTTATAGCCTTACGTCCAAAAATGTATGCCTATTGCACAGAAGAGGATCAAAACAATTGGAAAAAGAAAGCTAAGGGTGTTAAGAAATGCGTGGTGGATAAAATTTTGACTGGTCCTGACTATAAAAAATGTATGTTAACTAATGACCTCATATATCAAAAGCAGCAAATTTTTAGAAGTTACAAGCATACAGTGTACACCATCGAGCAAAATAAAATATCACTAAGTTCTAATGATGATAAACGATTTATTTGTTCTGATGGTACTAGCACTTTAGCTTGGGGTCATTTATTAATTTCATGAGATTGTTTAATATTTATTTTTAATGTTGATAGTGTAAATACTTTTACAGTTAAATAAAACTGATTATGTTTATTATATTTGTATTTTTGATATTGTAAATATTAGGAGTAGTTAAATAAAAACCCAATTTCAAATTACATGTTTTATTTTATACCATTTATTACAATTTTATTTTTTAATAACATTTAAAAAATCACATTCAGATATATTTTTAATACAATAATATTTCTCTTACAATTAGCAAAATCTTTTAATTGTAATTTAATATTGTCAAGTAAATGTTTGGCGTTTGGTACATCATACAATTCTTTTACTAACTGAATTTCAGGATATTTTTGTTGAAGTTTTAAATGTTTTTTGAATAAATCTCGAAGACATACAGTTGTTACATAATATTCGGTATCACTTATCTTGAAAACACAAAGTGTTGAGTATTTATTCTCTGAGATGGGCTCATGTATAATTTTTGGTTGCATTTCGGTAATATATGCTTTTAATTTATTTTCATTGTTTTTATACTCGGCAAGAAAATGATTAACGTAGTATTCATTAATTATTTTTGATACTTTTAAAGCAAAGTGTATGGAAACCCAAGATGCTACGTGAACAATGATGTCTGGATGAATGTATGTTCCTCTAATAACTGTATCTTCACCGCCAGTAGTTGTATAAATTGCATAATTTCCATCGCTTGGGATTCCAAGGGATGCGTATGCAACCCGCAATTCTTTATTTACCTCAAATAATAATTCTTGAGAACGTTTATTTGCCATCCAATTGTAGAAGTGTTTTCCCCCATTTTGACAGAGTTTTGTTGCATTAATATAACCGTTTCTAAAGTCATTACTTTTTATCATAATAACTACAAAATCACCGTAAAAGGCTTTATGATACTCTTCATTTTCTGTTTTTATAATTAATTCGTAACAAATTGATGTAATATCACTTTTTACAATTTTTGCAGCAGGTTCTGCTTCTTCGAATTCAATTTGACGTTTCATGATGTTTTCAGCTTGACAATTAAAGAGCAACTAAAGTTTTCAACTAATGACATATTTATTTAAACAATATGAGACTTATTTATCCATGAATTATGTTGTGAATCAAATCCAAGCCATTTCACATAAACTTTAGGTCCTTTTGCTTTTATAACTTTCTCTACAAGATACACATCAGGGTACTTAGTTTTTTGAAGTTCATGTTCATAAAAGCCACCCTTAATGGGGTTGTTTTGAAAATCTTCAAGCAGGTAAGTGACTGGGTTTGTAAATTGCACTTTTGTAATTGTAAAAATTTCAGTACTCCAGTTTAGTGTATAACCCTTTGCAAATTCACCTTTTATTTTACTAATACGTACATGATCACCAACTTTAAATTTTGCAGGTCCAGCAATTTTTATGTTACTATATACTGTACTTAATAATTTTGCTTCGTTTTCAAACGTCACATCAATTGGTTTCATTTTAATTGTTTTATGTTGTGTATTGTTATAATTTGTAACTAATTTTTGTAAAATATCAATCCATTTGTATGAGCCACGTAAACTAAATTCTTTAAACATTATAGATTTTAGTGTGCGATTAAACCGTTCAACTACACTTGCTTTTAAATTACTATAAGTAGAATAATGATTTATATTATATTTTTTCATTAAGTTATAAAATTGTATATTGTAAAATTCTTTTCCGTGATCTGATTGTAAATTAACTGGAATACGTCCCTGTTTAAAAATTTTTATCATAGCTTCAGTAACGTCATGAGCTGATTTACTTTTTACAGGCTCGGCAAAAGCAAACTTGGAGAAAACATCAATAACGGTTAATAAATATTTAAATCCTTTGTTTATTGAAGCGTATGGAATCATTTCAACTAAATCAATTTGCCATAAGTTATCAATTCCTTTTGTTATCATTTTACGTCTTGGGTAATTGCGTCTTGCCGGTTTGTGGAGCTCCTGAACTACTTGGTGCTTGCTCATTTTTTTTCTCAATTAAGAATGAATCGTTCTCGTTTGGTTTTATATTATTAATTTTTTCTATATTTTTAATTCTACGTAATAATTTTTGAATGTAATAATCAACATAGTATTTAACAACAGCACTATTATCTTCAGTAGGTTTATGTAAATTTCGTATTTCTTTTCCTTTAGCGTCATAAATTTTATTTTTTAATGATAGAGTTGTTTCGCCTATTTCTTTTTCCAACCCAAAAATTCTGTCATCAATATATTTTTTTGTAGCAGCTTCATCGTCAAGTATAGGTTGTGATAAATTTATTAAACGATGATTTTCCAAGTCATATTGTCCGTATGCATTTAAATTTAAATTTTTAGATGTGCGCGAACGTTTTATTATTCGACCAAATTTGTCAATCGACATTTTACAACTAGATGAAAGTAACTATGTATTAAACTATTATATTTGCCTCTCGTAATTCTTCCACAATAGACATAATTTCATTATTATGACCCGTATGACCAGCTGATTTCGAAGCTAATAGTAAACGTAATCTATCCACTAATTCGTTTGGGTTATCCCAATAAACAAACTCACGTTTAAAATTTGTGTATTTCATTAAACCAAAACCTACTGATTGAGATTTACTTGTATATGGTGCACCTCCAGTTGTTATATATGGTTTTATTATGTGTAAATATTTATAATTTTGCGAACCTTTTATTGCACCATTGGAATCATAATTTCTACGATGAACATTTGTTTTTAATGCAATATCTAAGTAATTGTTTTCATCTTCTTTTTCGTAAGAAAGTGGTCTTTTTTTAAAAAGTAATTCATACAAACCATATGTTCCTTTATACCATTTATCACCGACTTTAATGTCATTGTGTTCTATTTCAATTGGTGAATTACCAATCATGAAACGATCATGTTGATATCGAACTCCATACACGGTATCAGAATCTTTAGCAGTTGCAAAGTGAAATAAATATGAACCAGCTATATCACCAAATTGTTGTTCTAATTGTTCTAATTCATTTTCAGGATCTTCAATTGTAAGTTCAGTTTCTTCAGGCTCTGATTCAAAAACCTCCTCATCTTCCAAGAAAGATACTTCAGGTTTTGTTTTATTTAAATATTCATCTTCTAAGAAAGATTCTTCTGTTTTTGTTTTATCTAAATTTACATTCGGTTTTCTATAGTACTTTACAGGGAATTCATTTTTCCGTTTTCCTAATAGTTTTGCTCTAGGAGAATTTAATGTGTCACTATCTTTTTTTTGCTTTTTTAATATCACTGCGTCACTTGGTTTTATTTGTTTGACAATCTCTTTTAAAGGTTCTGTTACGGGTTTAAATGTTTCTTGCAACAATTCTTCAGTTGCTATTTTACCATGTTTTAAAGCATTAAATTTTTTACGTATTGTATTGCTAACTTCTATAATATCTTTTAACGTTTTTTCACCCTTAGTCATTATGTTTACTAATAGACGCTCAGTCTCAAAATAAATATTTATTTACTGTTTCAAGCTTATAAATACAATGACAATTACAATAATAATTGTTATTAAAGGTATAATTATATCACATAAAATTCTTATTCCATCCATTTACAAAAATTATCAAAGCCACAACGGTAACGCCCCTCGTGACTATCTTTGTCAATTACGACAAAACCGTACTTATCTTTTTAACAATGTGCACACAATTTTTTAAACTTTTCAAATGACATGTCTGTATTAACGTGATCGTTATATATATGTTTTAAATTCATTTCATCTTGTTTAAATAAAATTATTAAATTTGCATTGTCTCGAATTAAATGCTTTGGAATTTTTGCATACGATTGAGATAAATAGAATGAGTCAATTTTATTATGACGACCCATACTAAAATAATCTCGCATACAGTCTTGTTTATCACACGCTACATCGTCAAATATAAACACTGAATTTAGTTTTGCATCTTTTGGTTTAACTATATCAATATTTTCATTGTACGGAAAATAACCCATACCTTTTACACGTTGCAAACAATTTTCTAAAAATTTATATTTAGGCTGATGCAGAGATTTGGAATAAACATATACATTTGCATATTTTAACCCATTTTCATGCATTAGTAAACCTAAAATAACGTTTGTTTTTCCACAGTTTGATGGACCGCATACAATACAACGAATAGTATTTGGTAAAAGGGGACTGTGCTTAACTAATTTTTTATTTTCTTTAATGTCAAAATTTTTTACGTCTAACTTTTGTTTTTGTTTAATAAACTTCATTTTAATTACTGAAAAGATATAAATAATGACTGCGTATTTATATATTTATTAGTCGCATACATGTTGTTATACGGGCAGGGATTGCTAAATAAAACAATAAATTCTCTCCCGGTTGAACTACACATTCCCGGATATCAGTATTGTGGACCTGGAACAAAACTTAGTGAAAGATTGGCAAGAGGAGACACAGGTATCAATCCGCTGGACGAGGCTTGTAAAGAACATGATATATCGTATTCCAAACATAACAATTTAAAAGATAGACATCAAGCAGACTACATATTACAAGAAAAAGCTTGGCAACGAGTTCGTGCAAAAGACGCGTCGTTCGGGGAAAAAACAGCGGCTTGGGCTGTAAGTAACGCAATGAAAGCAAAACGAAAATTTGGTATGGGGTCGTTTAATGGAGCCATTAAAGATGCGCGTATAGCATTAAAAAAATCTAAAGTTAAAGATCCTAAAAAAGCTATTAAAATTGCTCTGAAAGCAGCAAAAATGTCTATGAAATATAAAAAACCTAAACTAACATCCCGTATAATACCATTTCCAAAGACAGGTGGTATTTTGCCATTTTTAATACCACTATTTGCCGGTTTATCTGCAACTGGAGCTCTTGCTGGAGGTGCGGCTGGTATTGCTAAAGCGGTAAATAGTGCATCAGCTGCGAAAAAAAAATTAGTCGAAGCTGAAAGACATAATCGACAAATGGAAGCCATTGCATTAGGAAAACAGGGTAGTGGACTATATCTGCGACCATATAAGAAAGGATTGGGGCTTTTTTTAACATCAAAAAACTGCCAAAAAGGGCGTTAAACAATTTAGAGTTAAAAAAATTTGCAAAAAATATTCCATACTTTCGAGGAGTCTACATGCGTAACGCCCTACCAAAAAAACCAAAAATAAATGAATGTGCAATTATAAACTTAGATGACAGAGATGGACCGGGAAGCCATTGGGTAGCGTTTGTAAAACGAGATCGAGAAGTAATATATTTTGATAGTTTTGGAAACTTACCGCCGCCACAAGAACTTGTAAAATATTTTGGTCCCAATGTAAATCTCCAATATAATTATAAACAATATCAAAAATATAACACATATAATTGTGGTCATTTATGTATAAACTTTCTTATAAATACTATAAAATAAATAAAAATATTATCATTTACAAATATGTCTTTGACTATAACACTTACTGGTAATACGTCTGAGATAAGTACAGATTTTTTTCCGCCAATTGAGTTGGATGATGATTATTGTATTGGTCTAGTAGATTTTGAAACGTATCACTCGATACCAAACATTGACGTTCATAATAACAAATTTTATTATAATAAAAATAAAAAATTTGAAATCCCCATTGGGTCTTATGAAATTGATGATATAAATAATTATATACGTGTAAAAGTGGGTGATCCAAATGCAGAATTTGTTTCAATAAGTAACGAAATTAAAAGAGAATCACGTGGACAAAAACAAAACTTTTTCACTTTACGCCCTAATAATAATACATTAAAATGTGAAATAAAAAGTACTCTAGAAATAGATTTTACACCTAATGATTGCATTGGACCATTATTAGGTTTTTCAAAAAAAGTCTTAAAACCTATTGAACTACACGAATCGGACTTGCCGGTAAATATAACAAAAGTAAATTCTATATTAATTGAATGTAATATTGTGAATGGTGCATATAAGAACAATGAAATTATGCATACTGTATACAGTTTTCATCCGTCGTGCGCTCCTGGCTTTAAAATATCCGAAGTACCAACAAATGTTATTTATTTACCAGTCAACACTCGAACAATAAACAACATTACGCTAAGACTTATAGATCAAGACGGTGATTTAGTTAATTTTCGAGGAGAGCTAATTACAGTAAAATTACATTTGAAAAAAATATAATATGGGAATTGTATATAAAAGAGTTTTAAATACACATAATAAACGCATTCGTCGTCAAACTTCAAAGAGGTTAACACGTGAAAATATAAACTTTTTAATACAGCAGGGGTTCAAAATTAAAAATGAGCAATATTCTGCAAATTAATTCAGCCATTGAGTACGATAATTCTATTTCACGAAAAGAATTACATACGTATCAACCATATATTGCTACAACTATTAATAATAGTGACGAAATTCGTATACAAATTCAACAACAAGATATATACACAAATCCCAGTGAAAGTTACTTGTATATTGAGGGACAACTCAAAAAACCTGATGGTACCGACCCTCCAGCAGATACAAAAATAACAAACAATGGTTTTGCAAGTTTATTTGAAGAAATAAGATATGCTCTAAATGGTATCGATATTGAAAAAAATAAATTAGTTGGAATATGTAGTACTATGAAAGGATATGTTTTGTTAAATAGTGCAGAATATCAAGGGGGGGTTGGGGACTAAAGTCTAATAAAATAGATTCACATGGAAATTTTAACGTTTGCATTCCTCTACGAACTTTACTCGGATTTGCTGAAGACCATAATAAAATTATTATAAATATTAAACAAGAACTTATTTTAATACGTGCTCGTAATGATTTAAATGTTTACACGTCTTCTGCTGAATTAAAATTATCTTTAAATAAAATCAAATGGTGTGTTCCACATATTTTTGTTGATGACAAGCAACGATTAAAATTGTTAAAAGTTTTGGAAAATAATATTAATTTACCAATTGCATTTAGAAGTTGGGATTTATATGAATACCCTTCTATACCTCAGTCAAGAAAAATTGTGTGGCCTATTAAAACTTCAAATGCTCTTGAAAAACCGCGTTTTCTAATATTTGGATTACAAACTGATAAAAAAAATAAATATGAAAAAGATGCAAGTCACTTTGATCATTGTAAATTAACAAATTTTAAATTGTACTTAAATTCGGTTTGTTATCCGTATGAGAACTTAAATTTGGATTTTACAATTAATCAATATGCACTAGCATATCATATGTTTTGTCAATTACAAAATTCTTTTTATGGACGAGAAACTACTCCGTTTTTGAATTTAGAAGAATTTAAAAACATTGCTCCGTTAATTGTAATTGACTGTAGTAACCAAAATGAGTCAATAAAATCTGCGTCGGTTGACGTCAGAGTTGAATTTGAATCCAGTGAAAATTTCCCCGCTAACACGGCTGCTTACTCTCTCATTATACACGATCGTATTGTTGAATATAACCCACTATCAGGGAGCATAAAAGCAATAGTTTAAATTTTGACTCCGAGCAAGATGGAACTCATTGTTGATATACAAGGCTTTCAAGCAACTAACTATATTATAGTACCTAAAGAAATTGCTGTACTGTTAAGAGATGGTTCTAAATTACAACATTTTCTTGTAAAACCTCCGTTCGCATGGGCTGATTTACCCCAACAAAATAAAAAAACTGCAATTTGGTTGTACCGCAATCATCATGGACTACGATGGAGCGATGGACACATTGATTATGAAAACATGTGTGATATTTTACGAAAAATATTGCAAACAGCTAATAAAATATATGTGATAGGTGCAAATAAAAAAGAATTTTTGAAGTGGTATAATTTAAACAACTGTGAAATAATAAATTTAAAAGAATTTAATGAGTGTAAATCTTTAAAAAAGTGTTTATCTCTTCGCAGATGTTTTGAACATTGTGAACCATATGTATGTGCAATGAGCAATGTATACAAAATTAAAAATCTGTTAGACGATAATAATGAAACTATGTATGATGATTTATAAATAAAAAAACAACTTTAAACATAATAAATGTTTTATTTTAATTTCAGATTCTACATCATTTATTTTTATATAAACAATTCTGACATTTTTTTCTCAATACATTTAATATCTCTATACAATTTTATTGCATTTTTCAACTCTTCTTTTTTACGATTAAATATTTTTCTTTTATACCTACAAATTTATTTAACATTATAAAATTCAACATCTTTCTGCACAATTTCAGGATAATAATACATTAGTTCAGTTATACCTAATTTACATAAGCTATTGTCTATGTTTAATAACTTATCAATATTACAACAAAAGTCTACAAAAATGTTATTATTATTACACTCTAGTGCTCTTTTAACAATAGTATTATAATAATTATAAAAGTCTAAATATTGTAACTTATTTATAGCATTTTGTATGATATACTTTAAATTAATCAATTCTTTATACGATTCTGCACCCAAGCATAACTCATTAGTATTATTTCCACTTTTTAACGAAATTACTGGTTTATTATTAACAAAATAAAAATATATATTATAATTATTTAACATTTCATAATCAATATTATTCTCACCATTAAAGTAAGATAAAATTGCTATACTTTGTTGCATAAATTGCATCCATTCTAATAAAGTAAAATTAATACCCGAGTAAGAAAAATTATTTGTTAGTTTAACAGTTATTTGAAATTGATTTAGCGGGTCTATTCCTACACTAATCCATTTTGTTAAACTTTTATTTAATGGATACCTTAATTCGTTAAGTAGTTTATTTATTTTCCACGCTTTAGACGTCTGTTCTTCCACTTGATTGTTTGAAGATTTGGAAACAAGTTGGTTATTTGGTTTTAAAAATTCTGCTAACGTTTCATCCTCCAAAACTGACATATATTGTTGAGTGGTCGCCTCTTCAGGCATCATTGGCTCAGCAGTTGACACTTGTTCATGCCTTATTCGTTTAGCTGATACTTCAACTGTATGAGGTTGAATTCGTTTTTTTGATGCATATGTTCCACTGGGATATTGTTTATTTTGGCGAACCATCTTTAAACAGTAATTAAAAATAATTAAAAATAATTTAAAAAATAAAAATGTTAACTTACATTTTAATCGGATACAAACACGTTCAACACTAACAAACAAGTGAGTGCAATCGTTTATGGTGTTTTCTTTTATATTTTTTATCTCTACTCCCACCAAATTAATATACAATCTCAATTCGTTTTTGATGCCTCGAGTCACAGGAAATGTACATGCTTTAAAAAATATGTGAATTTTAATCACTAAAATTGTTGTCAAAATTAATATTGTGAAATATTTTATCTAGCGACGCTGAATTGTAGATACATCCTGCAGAAATTATCATAAGTATGTGAATGTTAATCACTAAAATTGTTGTCAAAATTAATATTGCGAAATATTTTATCTAGCGACGCTGAATTGTAGATACATCCTGCAGAAATTATCATAAACGTATACTTATCGTACACGAAATAAAATCCATATTTTTTAATGTGACATATTATTTTATTATACATATATGTATACATAGGTAATTAAAATATAGTTCAATTTTACATGATTTTTAATTAGTTTCATATACTACTACATAATTTCGGGTGAAATACATAAACATTGTTTAGTCCCTGGTAATATATACAACTAGTTTTATAACAAGTTATTGTGCCAGGAAGTAGAGTAGTTGGAGGCATAAATGTCCAAGTAAACTTTCCTTCGCAACCAGGGCACTTCCTAGGCAGTCCTTTACACCCAGGTTTTGAACAATAAGTACACATTATTGGTTTGGTTTGCGGCATTGTGTTAAGCTAGAAAACAAAAATTATTTCTTAGTATAAAAATATATAAGTAAATAATATCAATTACCTGATTATTCCTCTTGTTGCGAGCAAATAATAAAATTAAAAGTTGTTTCCACAGCTGTATTCGTATTTACAGTAAAATTCGCATCTACAAATGATTGAGACGATTTGCCATATGTTGCAAAATGAGCTTTGGTTTTATTTAGTTTTTTTGATGGCTTATCAGTTTCATCAATCTCATTGCAGTCGTTGCTGTCGTCGTTATCACTATACATACTACTACATCCGTCTATGGCAGTACGAGAAATATTTTTTGATCTGATTTGTTTATACGTTGTAATAAATAATTTTGTAATGCTATTATTATTTATCAGATTTAATTCTTTTGCTACTGAGCAATTTGGATTCACAATACAAAAGTCGCCTCCATGATTACCCCATGAACGTAAATCATTTTCGCCAGGATAAAGTAAAATTTGAATTTCACTCTCACTATTATTAGTTATAGGTAATTTATTTAACTTTATTATATTTGATTCTGTTGTTATTAAATGTAAATGAAATTTAATGTGATTTGTATATTTTTCGAACACATTTTTTGGTATAAACCACGTTACATTGTTACCATTAATTTCGACTTTTAATTTATTGTGTATATTAATATGATATTGTGATATTACGGGGTCAAATAATCTAAGTTGACCAAAAATATTATTACCCAAATAAACACAATTTCTTGCGTACTCCATTGTTTTATATTATTATTGTTAGAAAGGAGAATTATTGTTGTTTATTCCAGTTTAACACTCAACTATATACTAAGTGTAAAGAATACATTGTGTACGTATTTATATAAGATTTGTTGATTAAACGGGTTTAAAATGTTGGTGCATCATGCCAATTATTAAGAAAACATCTTAATATAATAACACCTGTTGAGATATTTATTAACAATACAAGCTATGTCATCTGTTGTTTTTGTTTCAAATATTTCTTACACTTTTTCCTTATAAAATACGGCATTTCTGATGTACAACATGTGATAGGACATGTGAGTGAGTGAGATAAGCCATATACATTGTTCTAGAAACAATTATGCTCTGGTTTTTTTATTTTTTACACTTTTTCCTTATAAAATACGGCGGTCATGTGATATCTCCGAGTGTTACTAAAGATAGGTAATACAATAAAAATTATACTTTGGTTTTTTTCCAAATATTTTTTACATGTAATACGTCATTTCCGGCACATCTTCAAGACGTTTGTGATTAAAACTCTCTTCCGGTCCTTATTCTTAATTTTTCTTAATCATCTTAATCTATCTACTACCTGGTATCACCTTTACTACATATTACCTTTATACCTGTTATTAATATTACCTGTTGTCACCTTTACTACGTATTACCTTACTATTTTACTACGTATTACCTGTTATCGGCTACGTATCACCTGTACTACGTATTACCTTTACTACGATATAGTATTAGACAAAGACAGACACAAATTTATGAATAAACTATTGCGTTCTCTCTCGCACTCATTGCTCTTATGGAGAATCCACCGGGTGGAGTGCCAGAACTCTCTATCTTTCCCTACTGACACGACATATACATGAATATGACAGTTTAAATACTTGAAAACGGTGTTTGTATGCTTTTGCATGCTTAAAACAGCATTTTTATCTTGCTTTCACCAACATGAGCTATTATACACGACAGAAACATGAATATGACAGTTTAAATACTTGAAAACGGAGTTTTGTATGCTTTTGCATGCTTAAAACAGCGTTCTTGTCTTGCTTTCACCAACATTAACTATTATACACGACAGAAACATGAATATGACAGTTTAAATACTTGAAAGCAGCATTTTGTATGTTAATGCAAGCTGAAAACAGCTATTTTATCTTGATTTTGCAAACATAAGCCATTACACACGACATATACATGAATATGACAGTTTAAATACTAGAAAATGGTATTTTGTTTGCTTTTGCATGCTTAAAACAGCATTGTTATCTTGCTTTCACCAACATTAGCTATTTAACACGACAGAAACATGAATATGACAATTTAAATACTTGAAAACAGCATTTTCTATGTTTTTGCAAGCTGAAAACAGCTACTTTATCTTGATTTTGCAAACATAAGCCATTTCACACGACATATACATGAATATGACAGTTTTAATACTTGAACACGGTGTTCTGTATGCCTTTGCATGCTTAAAACAGCATTTTTATCTTGCTTTCACAAACATTAGCTATTATACACGACAGAAACATGAATATGACAGTTTAAATACTTGAAAACAGCATTTTGTATGTTTTTGCAAGCTGAAAACAGCTACTTTATCTTGATTTTGCAAACATAAGCCATTACACACGACATATACATGAATATGACAGTTTAAATACTTGAAAACAGCATTTTGTATGTTTTTGCAAGCTGAAAACAGCTACTTTATCTTGATTTTGCAAACATAAGCCATTACACACGACATATACATGAATATGACGGTTTAAATACTTGAAAACAGCATTTTGTATGTTTTTGCAAGCTGAAAACAGCTATTTTATCTTGATTTTGCAAACATAAGCCATTACACACGACATATACATGAATATGACAGTTTAAATACTTGAAAACGGTGTTTTGTATTCTTTTGCATGCTTAAAACAGCATTTTTATCTTGCTTTCACCAACATGAGCTATTATACATGACAGAAACATGAATATGACAGTTTAAATACTTGAAAACAGCAGTTTGTATGTTTTTGCAAGCTAAAAACAGCTATTTTATCTTGATTTTGCAAACATAAGCCATTACACACGACATATACATGAATATGACAGTTTAAATATAAGAAAACGGTGTTTTGTATGCTTAAACAGCATTTTTATCTTGCTTTCACCAACATTAGCTATTATACACGACAGAAACATGAATATGGCATTTTAAATATTTGAAAACAGCATTTTGTATGTTTTTGCAAGCTGAAAACAGCTATTTTATCTTGATTTTGCAAACATAAGCCATTACACACGACATATACATGAATATGACAGTTTAAATACTTGAAAACTGTGTTTTGTATACTTTTGCATGCTTAAAACAGCATTTTTATCTTGCTTTTACTAACATTAGCTATTATACACGACAGAAACATGAATATGACAATTTAAATACTTGAAAACGGTGTTTTGTATGCTTTTGCATGCTTAAAACAGCATTTTTATCTTGATTTTCCAAACATAAGCCATTACACACGACATATACATGAATATGACAGTTTAAATACTTGAAAACGGAGTTTTGTATGCTTTTGCATGCTTAAAACAGCGTTCTTGTCTTGCTTTCACCAACATTAACTATTATACACGACAGAAACATGAATATGACAGTTTAAATACTTGAAAACGGTGTTTTGTATGCTTTTGTATGCTTAAAACTGCATTTTTATCTTGCTTTCACCAACATTAGCTATTATACACGACAGAAACATGAATATGACAATTTAAATACTTGAAAACGGTGTTTTGTATTCTTTTGCATGCTTAAAGCAGCATTTTTATCTTGCTTTCACCAACATTAGCTATTATACACGACAGAAACATGAATATGACAGTTTAAATACTTGAAAACGGTGTTTTGTATGCCTTTGCATGCTTAAAACAGCATTTTTATCTTGCTTTCACCAACATTAGCTATTATACACGACAGAAACATGAATATGACAGTTTAAATACTTGAAAGCAGCATTTTGTATGTTTTTGCAAGCTGAAAACAGCTATTTTATCTTGATTTTGAAAACATAAGCCAATACACACGACATATACATGAATATGACAGTTTAAATACTAGAACACGGTATTTTGTATGCTTTTGCATGCTTAAAACAGCATTTTTATCTTGCTTTCACCAACATTAGCTATTATACACGACAGAAACATGAATATGACAGTTTAAATACTTGAAAACAGCATTTTGTATGTTTTTGCAAGCTGAAAACAGCTTTTTTATCTTGATTTTGCAAACATAAGCCATTACACAAGACATATACGTGAATATGACAGTTTAAATACTTGAAAATGGTGTTTTGTATGCTTTTGCATGCTTAAAACAGCATTTTTATGTAGCTTTCACCAACATTAGCTATTATACACGACAGAAACATGAATATGACAGTTTAAATACTTGAAAACAGCATTTTGTATGTTTTTGCAAGCTGAAAACAGCTATTTTATCTTGATTTTGCAAACATAAGCCACTACACACGACATATACATGAATATGATAGTTTAAATACTTGAAAACGGTATTTTGCATGCTTTTGCATGCTTAAAACAGCATTTTTATCTTGCTTTCACCAACATTAGCTATTATACACGACAGAAACATGAATATGGCAGTTTAAATATTTGAAAACAGCATTTTGTATGTTTTTGCAAGCTGAAAACAGCTATTTTATCTTGATTTTGCAAACATAAGCCACTACACACGATATATACATGAATATGACAGTTTAAATACTTGAAAACGGTGTTTTGTATACTTTTGCATGCTTAAAACAGTATTTTTAACTTGCTTTTACCAACATTAGCTATTATACACGACAGAAACATGAATATGACAATTTAAATACTTGAAAACGGTGTTTTGTATGCTTTTGCATGCTTAAAACAGCATTTTAATCTTGCTTTTACCAACATTAGCTATTATACACGACAGAAACATGAATATGACAGTTTAAATACTTGAAAACGGTGTTTTGTATTCTTTTGCATGCTTAAAGCAGCATTTTTATCTTGCTTTCACCAACATTAGCTCTTATACACGACAGAAACATGAATATGACAGTTTAAATACTTGAAAACTGCATTTTGTATGTTTTTGCAAGCTGAAAACAGCTACTTTATCTTGATTTTGCAAACATAAGCCATTTCACACGACATATACATGAATATGACAGTTAAATACTTGAAAACGGTGTTTTGTATGCTTTTGTATGCTTAAACAGCATTTTTATCTTGCTTTCACCAACATTAGCTATTATACACGACAGAAACATGAATATGACAGTTTAAATACTTGAAAACAGCATTTTGTATGTTTTTGCAAGCTGAAAACAGCTATTTTATCTTGATTTTGCAAACATAAGCCATTACACACGACATATACATGAATATGACAGTTTAAATACTTGAAAACGGTGTTTTGTATGCTTTTGCATGCTTAAAACAGCATTTTTTTCTTGCTTTCACCAACATGAGCTATTATACACGATAGAAACATGAATATGACAGTTTAAATACTTGAAAACAGCAGTTTGTATGTTTTTGCAAGCTGAAAACAGCTATTTTATCTTGATTTTGCAAACATAAGCCATTACACACGACATATACATGAATATGACAGTTTAAATACTTGAAAACGGTGTTTTGTATGCTTTTGTATTCTTAAACAGCATTTTTATCTTGCTTTCACCAACATTAGCTATTATACAGGACAGAAACATGAATATGACAGTTTAAATACTTGAAATCAGCATTTTGTATGTTTTTGCAAGCTGAAAACAGCTATTTAATCTTGATTTTGCAAACATAAGCCATTACACACGACATATACATGAATATGATAGTTTAAATACTTGAAAACGGTGTTTTGCATGCTTTTGCATGCTTAAAACAGCATTTTTATCTTGCTTTCACCAACATAAGCTATTATACAAGACAGAAACATGAATATGGCAGTTTAAATATTTGAAAACAGCATTTTGTATGTTTTTGCAAGCTGAAAACAGCTATTTTATCTTGATTTTGCAAACATAAGCCATTACACACGATATATACATGAATATGACATTTTAAATACTTGAAAACGGTGTTTTGTATACTTTTGCATGCTTAAAACAGCATTTTTATCTTGATTTTCCAAACATAAGCCATTACAAACAACATATACATGAATATGACAGTTTAAATACTTGAAAACGGAGTTTTGTATGCTTTTGCATTCTTAAAACAGCGTTCTTGTCTTGCTTTCACCAACATTAACTATTATACACGACAGAAACATGAATATGACAGTTTAAATACTTGAAAACGGTGTTTTGTATGCTTTTGTATGCTTAAAACTGCATTTTTATCTTGCTTTCACCAACATTAGCTATTATACACGAAAGAAACATGAATATGACAGTTTAAATACTTGAAAACAGCATTTTGTATGTTTTTGCAAGCTGAAAACAGCTATTTTATTTTGATTTTGCAAACATAAGCCATTACACACGACATATACATGAATAAGACAGTTTAAATACTTGAAAACGGTGTTTTGTATTCTTTTGCATGCTTAAAGCAGCATTTTTATCTTGCTTTCACCAACATTAGCTATTATACACGACAGAAACATGAATATGACAGTTTAAATACTTGAAAACGGTGTTTTGTATGCTTTTGCATGCTTAAAACAGCATTATTATCTTGCTTTCACCAACATTAGCTATTATACACGACAGAAACATGAATATGACAGTTTAAATACTTGAAAGCAGCATTTTGTATGTTTTTGCAAGCTGAAAACAGCTTTTTTATCTTGATCTTGCAAACATAAGCCATTACACACGACATATACGTGAATATGACAGTTTAAATACTTGAAAATGGTGTTTTGTATGCTTTTGCATGCTTTGAACAGCATTTTATCTTGCTTTCACCAACATTAGCTATTATACACGACAGAAACATGAATATGACAGTTTAAATACTTGAAAACAGCATTTTGTATGTTTTTGCAAGCTGAAAACAGCTACTTTATCTTGATTTTGCAAACATACGCCATTACACACGACATATACATGAATATGACAGTTTAAATACTTGAAAACCGTGTTTTGTATGCTTTTGTATGCTTAAACAGCAGTTTTATATTGCTTTCACCAACATTAGCTATTATAAACGACAGAAACATGAATATGACAGTTTAAATACTTGAAAACAGCATTATGTATGTTTTTGCAAACTGAAAACAGCTATTTTATCTTGATTTTGCAAACATAAGCCATTACACACGACATATACATGAATATGACAGTTTAAATACTTGAAAACAGTGTTTTGTATGCTTTTGCATGCTTAAAACAGCATTTTTATCTTGCTTTCACCAACATGAGCTTTTATACACGACAGAAACATGAATATGACAGTTTAAATACTTGAAAACAGCATTTTGTATATTTTTGCAAGCTGAAAACAGCTATTTTATCTTGATTTTGCAAACATAAGCCATTACGCACGACATATACATGAATATGACAGTTTAAATACTTGAAAACAGCATTTGGTATGTTTTTGCAAGTTGAAAACAGCTATTTTATCTTGATTTTGCAAACATAAGCCATCAGACACGACATATACATGAATATGACAGTTTAAATAATTGAAAACGGTGTTTGTATGCTTTTGCATGCTTAAAACAGCATTTTTATCTTGCTTTCACCAACATTAGCTATTATACACGACAGAAACATGAATATGGCAGTTTAAATATTTGAAAACAGCATTTTGTATGTTTTTGCAAGCTGAAAACAGCTATTTTATCTTGATTTTGCAAACATAAGCCACTACACACGATATATACATGAATATGACAGTTTAAATACTTGAAAACGGTGTTTTGTATACTTTTGCGTGCTTAAAACAGTATTTTTAACTTGCTTTTACCAACATTAGCTATTATGCACGACAGAAACATGAATATGACAATTTAAATACTTAAAACCGGTGTTTTGTATGCTTTTGCATGCTTAAAACAGCATTTTAATCTTGCTTTTACCAACATTAGCTATTATACACGACAGAAACATGAATATGACAGTTTAAATACTTGAAAACGGTGTTTTGTATTCTTTTGCATGCTTAAAGCAGCATTTTTATCTTGCTTTCACCAACATTAGCTATTATACACGACAGAAACATGAATATGACAGTTTAAATACTTGAAAACTGCATTTTGTATGTTTTTGCAAGCTGAAAACAGCTACTTTATCTTGATTTTGCAAACATAAGCCATTTCACACGACATATACATGAATATGACAGTTAAATACTTGAAAACGGTGTTTTGTATGCTTTTGTATGCTTAAACAGCATTTTTATCTTGCTTTCACCAACATTAGCTATTATACACGACAGAAACATGAATATGACAGTTTAAATACTTGAAAACAGCATTTTGTATGTTTTTGCAAGCTGAAAACAGCTATTTTATCTTGATTTTGCAAACATAAGCCATTACACACGACTAATACATGAATATTACAGTTTAAATACTTGAAAACGGTGTTTTGTATGCTTTTGCATGCTTAAAACAGCATTTTTATCTTGCTTTCACCAACATGAGCTATTATACACGATAGAACATGAATATGACAGTTTAAATACTTGAAAACAGCAGTTTGTATGTTTTTGCAAGCTGAAAACAGCTATTTTATCTTGATTTTGCAAACATAAGCCATTACACACGACATATACATGAATATGACAGTTTAAATATATGAAAACGGTGTTTTGTATGCTTTTGTATGCTTAAACAGCATTTTTGTCTTGCTTTCACCAACATTAGCTATTATACAGGACAGAAACATGAATATGACAGTTTAAATACTTGAAATCAGCATTTTGTATGTTTTTGCAAGCTGAAAACAGCTATTTAATCTTGATTTTGCAAACATAAGCCATTACACACGACATATACATGAATATGATAGTTTAAATACTTGAAAACGGTGTTTTGCATGCTTTTGCATGCTTAAAACAGCATTTTTATCTTGCTTTCACAAACATAAGCTATTATACAAGACAGAAACATGAATATGGCAGTTTAAATATTTGAAAACAGCATTTTGTATGTTTTTGCAAGCTGAAAACAGCTATTTTATCTTGATTTTGCAAACATAAGCCATTACACACGATATATACATGAATATGACATTTTAAATACTTGAAAACGGTGTTTTGTATACTTTTGCATGCTTAAAACAGCATTTTTATCTTGCTTTCACCAACATTAGCTATTATACACGACAGAAACATGAATATGACAGTTTAAATACTTGAAAACGGAGTTTTGTATGCTTTTGCATTCTTAAAACAGCGTTCTTGTCTTGCTTTCACCAACATTAACTATTATACACGACAGAAACATGAATATGACAGTTTAAATACTTGAAAACGGTGTTTTGTATGCTTTTGTATGCTTAAAACTGCATTTTTATCTTGCTTTCACCAACATTAGCTATTATACACGACAGAAACATGAATATGACAGTTTAAATACTTGAAAACAGCATTTTGTATGTTTTTGCAAGCTGAAAACAGCTATTTTATTTTGATTTTGCAAACATAAGCCATTACACACGACATATACATGAATAAGACAGTTTAAATACTTGAAAACGGTGTTTTGTATTCTTTTGCATGCTTAAAGCAGCATTTTTATCTTGCTTTCACCAACATTAGCTATTATACACGACAGAAACATGAATATGACAGTTTAAATACTTGAAAACGGTGTTTTGTATGCTTTTGCATGCTTAAAACAGCATTATTATCTTGCTTTCACCAACATTAGCTATTATACACGACAGAAACATGAATATGACAGTTTAAATACTTGAAAGCAGCATTTTGTATGTTTTTGCAAGCTGAAAACAGCTTTTTTATCTTGATCTTGCAAACATAAGCCATTACACACGACATATACGTGAATATGACAGTTTAAATACTTGAAAATGGTGTTTTGTATGCTTTTGCATGCTTAAAACAGCATTTTTTATCTAACTTTCACCAACATTAGCTATTATACACGACAGAAACATGAATATGACAGTTTAAATACTTGCCAACGGTGTTTTGTATGCTTTTGCATGCTTTAAACAGCATTTTATCTTGCTTTTACCAACATTAGCTATTATACACGACAGAAACATGAATATGACGGTTTTAATACTTGAACACGGTGTTCTGTATGCTTTTGCATGCTTAAAACAGCATTTTTATCTTGCTTTCACCAACATTAGCTATTATACCACGACAGAAACATGAATATGACAGTTTAAATACTTGAAAACAGCATTTTGTATGTTTTTGCAAGCTGAAAACAGCTACTTTATCTTGATTTTGCAAACATACGCCATTACACACGACATATACATGAATATGACAGTTTAAATACTTGAAAACCGTGTTTTGTATGCTTTTGTATGCTTAAACAGCATTTTTATATTGCATTCACCAACATTAGCTATTATAAACGACAGAAACATGAATATGACAGTTTAAATACTTGAAAACAGCATTATGTATGTTTTTGCAAACTGAAAACAGCTACTTTATCTTGATTTTGCAAACATAAGCCATTACACACGACATATACATGAATATGACAGTTTAAATACTTGAAAACAGTGTTTTGTATGCTTTTGCATGCTTAAAACAGCATTTTTATCTTGCTTTCACCAACATGAGCTTTTATACACGACAGAAACCATGAATATGACAGTTTAAATACTTGAAAAACAGCATTTTGTATATTTTTGCAAGCTGAAAACAGCTATTTTATCTTGATTTTGCAAACATAAGCCATTACGCACGACATATACATGAATATGACAGTTTAAAATACTTGAAAACAGCATTTTGTATGTTTTTGCAAGCTGAAAACAGCTATTTTATCTTGATTTTGCAAACATAAGCCATTAGACACGACATATACATGAATATGACAGTATAAATACTTGAAAACGGTGTTTGTATGCTTTTGCATGCTTAAAACAGCATTTTTATCTTGCTTTCAACAACATGAGCTATCATACACGACAGAAACATGAATATGACAGTTTAAATACTTGAAAACGGAGTTTTGTATGCTTTTGCATGCTTAAAACAGCGTTCTTGTCTTGCTTTCACCAACATTAACTATTATACACGACAGAAACATGAATATGACAGTTTAAATACTTGAAAACGGTGTTTTGTATGCCTTTGCATGCTTAAAACAGCATTTTTATCTTGCTTTCATTAACATTAGCTATTATACACGACAGAAACATGAAAATGACAGTTTAAATACTTGAAAGCAGCATTTTGTATGTTAATGCAAGCTGAAAACAGCTATTTTATCTTGATTTTGCAAACATAAGCCATTACACACGACATATACATGAATATGACAGTTTAAATACTAGAAAATGGTATTTTGTTTGCTTTTGCATGCTTAAAACAGCATTGTTATCTTGCTTTCACCAACATTAGCTATTTAACACGACAGAAACATGAATATGACAATTTAAATACTTGAAAACAGCATTTTCCATGTTTTTGCAAGCTGAAAACAGCTACTTTATCTTGATTTTGCAAACATAAGCCATTTCACACGACATATACATGAATATGACAGTTTTTAATACTTGAACACGGTGTTTTGTATGCCTTTGCATGCTTAAAACAGCATTTTTATCTTGCTTTCACCAACATTAGCTATTTAACACGACAGAAACATGAATATGACAGTTTAAATACTTGAAAAACGGTGTTTTGTATGCCTTTGCATGCTTAAAACAGCATTTTTATCTTGCTTTCATTAACATTAGCTATTATACACGACAGAAACATGAATATGACAATTTAAATACTTGAAAACAGCATTTTGTATGTTTTTGCAAGCTGAAAACAGCTACTTTATCTTGATTTTGCAAACATAAGCCATTACACACGACATATACATGATATGACAGTTTAAATACTTGAAAACAGCATTTTGTATGTTTTTGCAAGCTGAAAACAGCTATTTTATCTTGATTTTGCAAACATAAGCCATTACACACGACATATACATGAATATGACAGTTTAAAATATTTGAAAACGGTGTTTTGTATGCTTTTGCATGCTTAAAACAGCATTTTTATCTTGCTTTCACCAACATGAGCTATTATACATGACAGAAACCATGAATATGACAGTTTTAAATACTTGAAACAGCAGTTTGTATGTTTTTGCAAGCTGAAAACAGCTATTTTATCTTGATTTTGCAAACATAAGCCATTACACAACGACATATACATGAATATGACAGTTTAAATATAAGAAAACGGTGTTTTGTATGCTTTTGTATGCTTAAACAGCATTTTTATCTTGCTTTCACCAACATTAGCTATTATACACGACAGAAACATGAATATGGCATTTTAAATATTTGAAAACAGCATTTTGTATGTTTTTGCAAGCTGAAAACAGCTATTTTATCTTGATTTGCAAACATAAGCCATTACACACGACATATACATATATATGACAGTTTAAATACTTGAAAACTGTGTTTTGTATACTTTTGCATGCTTAAAACAGCATTTTTATCTTGCTTTTACTAACATTAGCTATTATACACGACAGAAACATGAATATGACAATTTAAATACTTGAAAACGGTGTTTTGTATGCTTTTGCATGCTTAAAACAGCATTTTTATCTTGATTTTCCAAACATAAGCCATTACACACGACATATACATGAATATGACAGTTTAAATACTTGAAAACGGAGTTTTGTATGCTTTTGCATGCTTAAAACAGCGTTCTTGTCTTGCTTTCACCAACATTAACTATTATACACGACAGAAACATGAATATGACAATTTAAATACTGAAAACGGTGTTTTGTATGCTTTTGTATGCTTAAAACTGCATTTTTATCTTGCTTTCACCAACATTAGCTATTATACACGACAGAAACATGAATATGACAGTTTAAATACTAGAAAACAGCATTTTGTATGTTTTTGCAAGCTGAAAACAGCTATTTTATCTTGATTTTGAAAACATAAGCCAATACACACGACATATACATGAATATGACAGTTTAAATACTAGAACACGGTATTTTGTATGCTTTTGCATGCTTAAAACAGCATTTTTATCTTGCTTTCACCAACATTAGCTATTATACACGACAGAAACATGAATATGGACAGTTTAAATACTTGAAAACAGCATTTTGTATGTTTTTGCAAGCTGAAAACAGCTATTTTATCTTGATTTTGCAAAACATAAGCCATTACACACGACATATACATGAATATGATAGTTTAAATACTTGAAAACGGTGTTTTGCATGCTTTTGCATGCTTAAAACAGCATTTTTTATCTTGCTTTCACCAACATAAGCTATTATACAAGACAGAAACATGAATATGGCAGTTTAAATATTTGAAAACAGCATTTTGTATGTTTTTGCAAGCTGAAAACAGCTATTTTATCTTGATTTTGCAAACATAAGCCATTACACACAATATATACATGAATATGACATTTTAAATACTTGAAAACGGTGTTTTGTATACTTTTGCATGCTTAAAACAGCATTTTTATCTTGATTTTCCAAACATAAGCCATTACAAACGACATATACATGAATATGACAGTTTAAATACTTGAAAACGGAGTTTTGTATGCTTTTGCATTCTTAAAACAGCGTTCTTGTCTTGCTTTCACCAACATTAACTAATATACACGACAGAAACATGAATATTACAGTTTAAATACTTGAAAACGGTGTTTTGTATGCTTTTGTATGCTTAAAACTGAATTTTTATCTTGCTTTCACCAACATTAGCTATTATACACGACAGAAACATGAATATGACAGTTTAAATACTTGAAACGGTGTTTTGTATTCTTTTGCATGCTTAAAGCAGCATTTTTATCTTGCTTTCACCAACATTAGCTATTATACACGACAGAAACATGAATATGTCAGTTTAAATACTTGAAAACGGTGTTTTGTATGCTTTTGCATGCTTAAAACAGCATTTTTATCTTGCTTTCACCAACATTAGCTATTATACACGACAGAAAACATGAATATGACAGTTTAAATACTTGAAAGCAGCATTTTGTATGTTTTTGCAAGCTGAAAACAGCTTTTTTTATCTTGATCTTGCAAACATAAGCCATTACACACGACATATACGTGAATATGACAGTTTAAATACTTGAAAATGGTGTTTTGTATGCTTTTGCATGCCTTAAAACAGCATTTTTTATCTAACTTTCACCAACATTAGCTATTATACACGACAGAAACATGAATATGACAGTTTAAATACTTGCAAACGGTGTTTTGTATGCTTTTGCATGCTTTAAACAGCATTTTATCTTGCTTTTACCAACATTAGCTATTATACACGACAGAAACATGAATATGACGGTTTTAATACTTGAACACGGTGTTCTGTATGCTTTTGCATGCTTAAAACAGCATTTTTATCTTGCTTTCACCAACATTAGCTATTAAACACGACAGAAACATGAATATGACAGTTTAAATACTTGAAAACAGCATTTTGTTTGTTTTTGCAAGCTGAAAACAGCTACTTTATCTTGATTTTGCAAACATAAGCCATTACACACGACATATACATGAATATGACAGTTTAAATACTTGAAAACAGCAGTTTGTATGTTTTTTGCAAACAGCTATTTTATCTTGATTTTGAAAACATAAGCCAATACACACGACATATACATGAATATGACAGTTTAAATACTAGAACACGGTATTTTGTATGCTTTTGCATGCTTAAAAACAGCATTTTTATCTTGCTTTCACCAACATTAGCTATTATACACGACAGAAACATGAATATGACAGTTTAAATACTTGAAAACAGCATTTTGTATGTTTTTGCAAGCTGAAAACAGCTATTTTATCTTGATTTTGCAAAACATAAGCCATTACACACGACATATACATGAATATGATAGTTTAAATACTTGAAAACGGTGTTTTGCATGCTTTTGCATGCTTAAAACAGCATTTTTATCTTGCTTTCACCAACATAAGCTATTATACAAGACA